>CBVK0103724007.1:0-26578 GCA_900067695.1 Picea abies
AGACAATAATTTCTTTGATACCAAATGTATATTTTAACCTTGTACAATTAATTGTTGCAAAAAGATTCTTAATATATATATATATATATATATATATATATATATATAATGGCACACATTACACAAAGATTTTTACCTTGGAAACCCAAATCGGGAAAGAAACAACTTGTTTAGAGCCACACCTCTAATTTTTTTATTTATATTCATTTTTTACAATACAATATACATACAAGATCCCGTGGCATCCAAACCCCTAATCCATTGACCCATATTAGTAAACAACCCTAATTCCTTAAATGAAAATAGAAAACCATCGACGAAAACTATGTGCCAAAAAACCGCAAAAACTATATGTAACAAACTGCCAAAAATAGACCAAAAAACATTTCTCAGTGGATCCTGCCCCCTAACCCCCGTAAACCTTTCACCTGGGGGTGAAAATCACCCTAGATGTAATAAGCATCCATTTACCGAACACTCCACTTGTTGACCTTGTGTGAGACTAAGGGCTTACTGAGGAATAAGGAATCCTCCTTATTGCATGCCCCTTAGACATCCTCATGAATGACTATCTCAGTATGCCCTCACTGCATAGTGAACCTCTTGGGAACAAGGTAGTTGTTAACCTTCAATTCAGGTCACTGTGGGAGTTTTAGTAGGATGTGACAACGACGCTTCCACACCTCTCCCTCATCCATCTGATATTTGTGTATGACCCCAAGTTTACTCCATATGTGAGTCAGATTATAAAGTGTCACCATGCTTGCATCTAGTGACAAAGATAATATCAATAACTCATATACATGAAATCCATAACCGAAATAATCATCATAACACATGCGTAAATAAAACAAGTACTCATAATCAAAGTCAGTAGTCCACTCCCTGACTCAATACAAAGTCCAGGGAAGTCTCTTGATGCCATCAACATCTTCATCATGTCAGTTTTCCTACACACTCCGTAAACCTCATCATAATACCTGTCAATGTTATACAACAATAATAGTAATATATCAATTTCAACACTCAATCATAGCATAAACTCATAAACTAAAACAGATAATCATAATGTACAATGTTTTAACCAGATCACTTGCTCGCAAGTGTCCTCAAAGAATATGGTATGAAATGTGATTAGTGGAATTGGATGTTACACTAGACCCCCTTTGCTCCCATATTAGTGTACAATGCATGGGATCAATTTTTCAAAGAATATAAAACATACCCAACACTTTCAACCTAGACATCATCTAGAAAAGGATATGGAAGAACTAAAAACCATCACCCTTCAATAAGATAGAACACAAGAACATGCATCCTAAGAGAACCTCCTCAACAAGGAAATTAACATTCAGGAAAATCAAGAAGAGATCCTTTGGAGACATAAGTCTAAATTTTGTTGGCTTGGAGAAAGGGACATGAACTCTACATTCTTTCATAATTATATGATCAACAGAAAGAACCATAATCAGAATGCTACTCTCAAGTGAAAAATAGGGGGAAATCTACAATGACACAATGACATTGAGCAGGAGCTTAAAAATCACTTCAGCCAGGTGCTAAGAGAACCTCAATAGAATAGACAAGTATCCATCAAAACCATTATAAGTTCCATACCCTCTCTCGTTTCCCATGACCAAAAGTTAAGTTTACTACCTGCCATATCCTTTAAGGAAGTTACCCAAATATAAAATGATATGGCATCAGGAAAGTCCCCAGGTCCAAATGGATTTACAACAAACTTTTCAAAATCTTGTTGGTCGATGGTGGGTATGGAGATTTGGGAAGTTGTGGAGGATTCCAAAGTTTCAGGGAACATTATTTAGGATTTCAACTCTGATTTCCTAAATATCATCCCTAAATACTAGAATGTTAACACGAATGATAATTTTAGGCCTATCTCATTTTGCAATGTCTTTTATAAGATCATTACCAAAATCATAGCCAACCATTTAAAACCCATCATGGTGAAAACAATTTCTCAATAATAAGGAGGTTATGTCAAAGGAAGAAAAATATTGGATGGTATCATTGTGGTCCATGAAACTATCCACTCTTTGAAAATAAAAAAATATCTAAGCATGTTGATCAGACTGGACATGTGTAAATCTTGTGATAGAATAAGCTAGGATTTTTTCAGCAAGTGCTGGAATCCTTTGGATTTGGTTAGGAATGGATCTCTTGGGTCAAAAATATGGTTTCTATAATGTTTTTTCAATTTTGATTAATGGGTCTCCCTCAATCTCTTTAAAAACTTCTAGAGGTATTATATAGGGAGATCCTTTATCATATTTTGTGTTCATCCTTCTAGTAGAAGGACTTGGTAAAAGTCTCAAGTCAACCCTAAGTGTTGGCCTTATAAAAGGGGTCAAACTGAACAAAAAAGATGATCCCCTATCCCACCTGCAATTTGGGGATGATACATTACTCATGGAGGCTCCCATTGTCTTTGAATATCATGTACTCAAGTCAATTTTGGATGCCTTTATGCTTGCTTCAGGAGTCATGGTAAATCAAAGAAAATATGATATTTTCTTCTTTAGTACCCACCTAAACATTCAATGTAATATCACAAGAATTATTGGTTTCCAAAAGGGCTCCATCCCCTCCAAATATTTAGTTTCTCCCCTTCCCAATAATGCCCTAAGGAATGCCTCCTAGGAGGATCATTTGTCCAAACTTGAAGCCAATTTCAATAGTTGGAATTTATATTCCTCACTCTTTCTTGAAATATGACCCTCATCAAATTATTTCTCCAATATATTCCGCTTCCAAAATCATCAAATCCATTCAATCTATGCAAAGGGAATTCCTTTGGGGAAGACCTAAAAGGGAGAGAAGGTTGGCTATAGTGGCATGGGATACAATTTTTCTTACTAAGTAGGTAGCTGGTATAGGAATTAGGGATCCCCTAATCATGAGTAAAGAACTTATTGCCAAAACTTGGTGGATATGGATTAAGGGTAAGGAAGACCTTTCTAGCAAAATTTGGAAGGTGAAGTACACATATAATATTGATGAGAATTCCCTTATCCACATGGGGGGATATTTCTCAGGCTCACTCATCTGGAGGAACTTCTATAACAACATATGGTTAGTCCATAACTACTACTTTTTGGAAATTAGGGAAAGATCCTATGTTCTTTTTTAGGATGACACATGGAAACAAGAGGAAAAATTAGCAAGCCAACCACTACTTTAAGAATACATGACTACTCTCCTTTCCTTGGGATAGAATTATGTCCACCAATATTGGGTGAATGCCAATGCTCTTTTGCATGGGTCTAATTGAGTTTGGATATTAGGGAAATATGGATAGTTGGGGTGATCATGGAAGCTACCTATGGATGGCTACCTCAAAGACATGAAGATTTACTATGATACATGCCATGGAATCATAAAATGGGAATCTCACATTGATGGAACTTTCAGGGTCAATCATGCCTATGAAATGGAAGAAAATCACAATAGGTTAGAGAAGGAAAATATTCGAAAAACAATTTGGATCCTAGAGTTATGGCCCAAGATTTTAACCTTTATTTGGCTCTCGGTAAGAAAGAAAACATTAACCCAGGATAATCTAACCAAAAGAGGATTTGAAAGTCCTTCCATCTGCTACAAGTTCAAAGCTGATGAAGAAATAATGTATCACTTATTCAATGGATGCCTAAAGGTCAATTATTAATGGCACACAAGGGATACTCTCTTTAAATAATTTGATTCCTAAGGGATAATATCATTCAAACGTTGGAAAGTTGGAGATCCTCCCCATATGTAAATATGCTTACAAATCTTGGAATGTATTCTATGGACAATATGAAAGGGACATTATAATCAAATATTCATATTGTAGCAATGGGGAAGGGAATATACTTGGAATAACAATCAAGAAAAATTTTGAGACTTTGTCATATCAATCCATTAGACAGAGGGAGTTAGACAACCCAAAGATAATGATAAAGTCATCTTTTACAACTGAAAATTTGAGTAAGTCCCCCTCTCTTCTATTAAAAATAAACCTATTCTTAAGTATCCATCTCGAGGGACTTGGGATAGACCTTCAGCTGGCTTCATGAAGATCAATTTTGATGGGGATTTAAAAGGTAATCTAAGACCAAAAGGTGTGGGAGGGGTGTTCATAGATGATTCCAAATCGATTATCTTTATCTTTGTCTCACATCTTGGCAACAATACCAACAACACAACTGATCTTGTTAGCTTGGTGAAGGGTCTGTAATTATCACTTCAACTTGGTTTCAACAAAATCATGGTGGAAGGATACTTCTCAGTTCTCATTCAAGAACTATCTAAATTACTCAGTGGTACCAATCCAGACAAGTTTTCACATAATTAGCATGTCTCTACAAGGTTTTTGCAAGTCTTGGAATTGACCAAATCAAATTCCACCATCATTCCCTCCCACATTCACATAAAATATAATGTCCTATCAAACCAATTGGTCAATCAAGGAGTGAATATGGTCAACCAGGAAATTCAACTCATGGAATACTATGATTCCCAACCAAGTACGAGAAAATTGTTGTCAAATCAATAGTACTGACAACAACTGCCCCGACGGGGTGAAATGTGGTGGATTGGGGATGCCTACCACATTTCTGGAAGCTATCAATACAACCACCCGCACATGTTTGGGAAATGAGGAAGTGTGGTCATAGGATGATGGGTTTCATGGATAATTCAACTTGTTTAAAAGGTAGTATTAGATATGATGTAAAAGATGGATGAATAGTGGAAACATTATGGAAATAACTGGGATGTGATTTCTTGTAGCCGATCTCCTACTCATGCATGTTGATTTAGTGGAAGAAGAAGGTTGTTCTAGTAGCTATGGGGATGTTAAACATGGAAATAGTTTCAAATCTAATGTGTCTCATGATTATATTGGTTATTATTTGGCCTTTTTTGGTTAAGAACCCTATTAGAGAGTTTTTATGTTTTACTATTTCAAATTTTGGTCTGAGTTTAAGAGATGCTATATTTTTCAAAGCATTTGGGAAAGAGGAACAAGTTGTTTTTCTAGGTGCCTCCATCTCACTAACTCTAATACTCTGCATAGTGATTGGATTACACCAATATATAATCTCTCTAGTGTTAGTACTATTAGTTTCTACCCTTATAAATTTTGGTTTCTTAGCAACACGAGTTTATGCGGTTTTCTTTTTATTCTCTCCTAGGTCGGTTTATCCCCATTGAATTTTTTGGGGGCTATGGACCTATAGGAATGTGAGTATTTTTTCTATAATTTTGGAAGATCACTCACTCCCAACCCTTCTAGGACACCCCTTACATCCCCATGAAGGCACTCATATTGTAATTCAACCCCATGGGGCATCCACACATGCTCACCTATCCTATTTGATTCCTTATTCCATTTTTCCTTCACCCATCTCATTTTGATTGGCCCTATTTTTGCATCTGTCAAATTGAAGCCTCCCCCAATGAGACATATAAGTAAAGGGTATAACATCAAGTGAATAAAATATGGTTCCAATGCAGGGAATCCCTCTTATGTCAAACCTCCACCTCCCTTTTAGACCCATAGTTCATAACAAGATCCAAAATGGATGCCATGAGGGTGACCATGGACTTCCAATGCATATTTCCAAAAAATAATCAAGGCTAAGGTGGATATCAAGAGGAAAATATAGAATATCTCCAAGGAATAGATGAAGGTTGATTTCAAGGAATGGGTCCTAGAGTTGGGAAATACTAGAAAAAGAGATACAAAAAAATTTAAACTTATTGAGTTATATTGGATGAACAAGGTCTTTATAACACAAGTGGTAGAGGAAAGAGGTAATCAACAATAAGAAATCATGCATAAACTAAAAATTATGAACTAATAGTTTGATTCTCTTTGTAGGGACGTTTTTTATATTCATACAACTATCAATGTCTATGAAAATACCCCACACATCCATGTGAGTAAACAACTCAATTTACAACCTCATTTCATATCCCTTCAAACCCAATTCTAGTGGATGAGGAAAGTTCGTCTGCATAAGGACATATGTTGATGGAAGTAGTAGAAGTGGGGATCAGAAGGCTAAATCCCATGTCTTATATTGTTTAGATATGAGAAGAAGCAGTAGTTTCCTCCTGTTATACGTGTTTTATGTGTTTTTTTATGATATCAGTAGGATAGTGTTGATGGAAAAAAAATGACCATGATCAACATTTGGGGATATCACCCGGTTAGGGTCCCAATTAAACCCTTTTCCATTGAAGTGGCGATTCAGATTGGTTCTAGGTCCAATTACCCTTTATTATCCTAAATTTAAATCTAATAATTAAATAAGTCTTATGTTCACACTCACTATTATTTCTAATCTGTATTTAATATTGTTGAATATAAATAATAAATAATACTACTCTAGATTTTTTTTTATATATGAATATATTTTCAAACAATATGAATACTATCTGAAATAAGCTAATTCAAACCAGATTTATATGCAAATCCTACGAAATGAGATTTGTTTTTTTTTTTTAAATATATTTTCTGAAAAATATAATAAATGTTGATGAAGTTAATTCAATACATTTTTTTCTGAAACCAATAACAAAACTAATGAATATAAACTATGAATTAAAACTAACACATGGGCATGCCTCTCTCTGTATATGAATTAGATAAAATGAAACAATATTTAAAAGATGCAAATATTTTTAACATATGTCTCAATCAAGCAACTGTGCAATAGATAAAAGATCTATCTAATTAGTTGGAACAGATATTGAAATACAACATCATTCATACACATTCCAGTGGCCAATTATTATGTGCAACAATAAATAAATGAATACAAATAATTAATAGTATTAATTACATCACTGTAACACAATAGATATATCAATACTTGACTTTGATAAAATAAATGAAAGATTTGAATACCAGTAATAGTTTTGAATATCGATGCTTATATTGATAATCAAAATATAATGATCCAGTATAAAATTTTAAAACAAAAAAACTCTACAACATTGTATAAGTTCACTTGTTTTCAAAAATTTTGAACCCATGGCTTAGCTTACTTTCTCTCTTTTATAGAAAATAGTTCCTGACAAATTATTTCCTCAAAATTAGGAATGGGATTTCATAAATAGTCTTTGATTCCCAAACCAAATCAAAATTACAACAAATTAAACAAAAATAAAGACAGTCTTTCTATAATAAACCAACTGATTTTCTTCATAATCCCATCCTCCCATCTTGAAAAGGTAATTTGTTTTTGATTATTGGCTCATGTCACATGTTTTACACATGTCAAAACAAATAAATAAAATTAAAAATAAATAAATAAAAATAAGAAATTAGAGCAGCTACAAAATTTATAATTTTGTAGTTGCTCTTTCTAAAAATAAAATAGAAGAAATAAAATAAATTCATACCCGTTAAACAAACTCTTATATTTACACTTGAGCATTAAGAGGTAGAATTTTTAAACTATGAATTGACAAAAATATTAACCCCTGGAGAATTGATTGTCACTGAGTCTTCCTTTTTGTTATGCTTGAGATTTGAAATATGTTTCTTTTGATCTTCAACCAAGGCTTTGTTTTCAGATATGAGTAGTTGGTTCTCCAATTCAAGACCAATTAAACTATTCTATAAAACTAGAACCACTGCAAAGTATTTATTCTTCCAAAAGGAAGCTTAGAAACTGGGATCAATACTAGATTTTTCCTCTACAGGTTTTCCCACAATGGGTGAGGATTCCTTCTCCTAAGAAGTATTATCTTGAGTTTCTTTAGTTTTTTCATCCTCTATATGAATGGGAGAATCAACATTAGAAACCTTCCTAGATTTATTCATGATATACCTTGACATCCTTCACCCTTGTCATTTATTCATGAGGTCGATTAATTTCTTTGAATCCTGGAAGGGTTTGAGAATAGGGGAGCTAGCATCTTTAGGATATTCAGATATGAGAGAGGAAATTACAACATGATCAGAAGACTCAATAGAAACTTGTCTGTTTGTATCAAAAGGAATCATTTTAAGCTTCGAATTTAAACTCAAAGTCTGTTTGTATCAAAAGGAATCATTTTAAGCTTCGAATAGAAACTTAAACCCTTGTCCGAATTTTCTTGGATACCGAGATCTGTGGAAGATTATTGTCATCGTCACCTTTTGAATTAGTGGATTTGAACCCAAATTTGAAATACTGGGTCTAAGGGTTTAGTTATGGGGTTTCAAGAAAATTATTTCTTTTAATAAATTTATCCCATGAATAATTAATCTAGCTCAAATGATACTCAATTAGTATCTTGATTATTTTAATAAATTTATCCCATGAATAATTAATCTATCTCAAATGATACTCAATTAGTATCTTGATTAAACTTTGGTGAAAGAGGTTCCTCTCATATCTAAGACAATGTCTTTGATAAAAAAAATTCCATTTTCGTGAGGGATTTCCATAGAAAAAGGGGCATATTTAGCTCGAAGCCCACAAAGACCATTAGCAAGCAAAAATAATAGAGAAATAACAAATTGTAGCAACACTCATAGGTTATATAACATTTGATAATCCATAATAAATATTTCCATTCCTTCTTAATCATGGAAGTAGGAATACCTTTATGATTGTACTTAGTTTTGGATGAGGTGAGAAACATGTACCAATGTATATTGTTAATCCTTTTGGTCTTAGACCATCGTTCACCTTCTTATAGAAACTTCATGGCCTTGGAAATTATGGCCTCATTGAACTGCAATATGATGTCCCCAATCTTGGCAGACTTTCCATTGAAATTGATAGAAAAATCTCTAGTCATGTGTAGGTTATGGTTGTTAAACATCATTAGAAACTCAAACCAACCTGCTTTTCAAAGCATAGTAATGGAATGCTCATTTGCCTCAACAAATTCAAGGCCTTGGGGTTCATGTCTAGAGATTAATCCCATACTAAAATGCTTGATAACACTTAGGAGAATTCGCAGGCAAAATTCTATGGAGAAAAGGTAAATGCAGACATAGAAATAATAAATCTCAACTTAGACATTCAAAACTATCACGATTTCAAAGATACCCAAATCGAGTAAAAACACTAAGTACAAGCCCTGTCATGACTTGATGTAGTAATTTATTTTAGGTTGTGGTAAGACAGAGGGGTATAATATGTGGAGGAAGGTGGATACAACTTGAAGAGTCCACATGGCATATAGAATCCACAGAATATCATTACTTGGATTGCAAGTTATAGTTGAATATATTGATGATAAATATGAGTATTTACTAATATAATTATACATATACTCATATAAATTTTAATTTTGCAATGTGAATCATAACCACAATGAACTAATCAAATAATATCTTAAGTACATCTTCAAATCATTAATTAGGCTATAATACAATCGATTGGAAACCAAAACTTTTTAATTCCTCATTCGAGTTGGTTTTTAGGATAATAGGTTAAAACTTGATGAGAAATAATAACTAATGGATAATCTAAGAAATTTTGTAGCTCAAGCAAAATCTTTGTTAGGGATATGTTTATGAGCCAAAATGACCAAGAATATTAATAATGGATATTAGGAAAAACCTTATGAACTTCATTCTGCAATCAAGATCATTAATGAAAACGATTCAAACAAAATGAGATGATCCTAAATGATATGCCATGATGAAATTTTCGAAATCGAGTTTTGAATTTCATGTTTAAATTCATGAAATTCAAAGAAATCAAAATTACAATCAATATAAACATGGATCATAATAAAATATTTTTCAATTCTAAAAATATTGCGCACATTAATGCTCAATAAAATCATAACATAAAACATATTTACAGAGAAAATTAACGAATATTGAATAGAATTTTCAAATAGAAAAAGGGACCCAAATTTCAAATGGTCTATGAGAAACAAATTTGGGAGGTTGTTGTTTGCCACAACAAATAGTTAGGCATGAAGGAAAAATTTCAGAATCTTTTGAAAACTTTAAGTATTTTTGTGATACAAAAAATGGCTATCCAATACTTCTATCGTCTTTGTTTCCCAAGTGGCATGCCACATTCAATGATGTATGTACTCTTTTTGTGGAATATTAATATAAAGGATATCTAGATTACAAAAGAAAAATAAAAAGTAGGTATGTAGTAGATCAAAGAAGTATAGGTGGACTAAATTAAGGGATCTAGAGATCTAGAAACTTGAGTTTGCAAAATTTATTGTTTGTTGATAATGTAATATTATTAATAAATGGAACATGTAGTGATTCTAAGGCATATGAACATGCTCTTAAATTTTCATTATGGTATCAGGTACAGTGTCAATGTCCAAAAATATTTTATCTTTTTAAATCGAATTTTACCTTGGAATGTATCATCTCCTACAAAATTATATATCTAGAAAATGGTTTATAATACTTAGTTTTTTAGTTGAATCCAAATTCGTATAGATTCAAACATTGGTTGTGGCTATAACAAAATATTAAGAAATGAGTTCAGACTTGGTGTTATTGGTGTCTATCCTTGAGAGGTAGAAAAACTTTGGTAAACATGGCCCTTGAGGAATTTCTAGTATATCATATCTCTATGGCATTTATCCCATAGTCTATTATAAATATTATCAAGAAGAATTTTTGAATTTTGTTTGGGTGGGAAAAATAGAGAAATGAATCCCACTAGTTGAATGAAAAATTTTGTCCCAACCTAAGTCTTTTGGGGGATGAGGTTTAGAAAACCCTTACTTATTTGGAATATCCTTGGTAGAAAAAAGAATTCAAATACTTGTATCCCCTAACAATTATTGGTAGTAGGTAGGTGAAGAAGTACATTAATCCATAGTCCATTGAAGAATGTATTAGAAATCTTGCGAAAAAATAAAAAATAGACCTATCTTTGGGAACAATATGGTAATGGATTTTCCCTTAGTTAGATTTTTTTTGGTATAGAGAATAGGGAATGGTTTGAAAATGAGTTTGGAATTATGCTCTTGGTTAGGAGGGAAATGGGTTTATAAAGATCTTAGAATAATCCTAGCACATAAATGATCCGTAACTTTAGTTGGTGTATATGTGCCAGTTGATGGGAAATTATGGGCGTTAGGTTGGAAACTAGTTATAGATTTAGAACTAGAAGGAAGGATGGAAGAGGAATGGAGCATGTTTAAGAAATCCCTAACTTATTTCAAACTAAGGAGGAAGAAGATTAACTAAAATGGACATGAAATGCTACTAGTTTCTATTATTCAACAAGAATGTGGTATGCAATGAAATTTTCCTCAGATTTTGATGAGGATGGTAGACAATGGTGGAACAAAGTATGGAAATTAAAATACCCACTTAAAAATAAGGTTTTCTAGTGTTTTTTTCCCCATAAAATCCCAACTTGGGACAATTTGAAAAAAAGTTATTTGATGGATCCAACTATCTGTCTCCTAGAGAAATGAAAATGGGGAGAATGTACAAAATTTGATCTTGTATTGTCACTTCTCTAGAGCAATGTGGGATGAAATTAAGTCAAACATGGGGGGGGATGGATCTGGATAGGATTATATATGGAGGATTTGATCTATATATATTGATCAACATTAGTGTATATAGATCCATCCTTATTATTTTTCTTTCTCCTTTCATATTTCCTCTATATTCTATACTTAACCTTTTACCCTTGTAAATGCAGGTTACAGATCGAGCTATTATCAACTCCACGGGTCCACAAACCCACATACTAGAAAGTATATACTTATATTCTTTTCTTACCCAATGATCCCAACACTTAGCCATGTTTGTTTGTTGCAAGAGTACCATTGTGAGAGACCAATCCATTCCTCACCCAAAAAATACCTAAGTCTCGCAAGCCGCAAATCTGTAGCACTCAAAAATACCTCTCCTATTTCCGCATCATGCATAATGCACCTCTTATATTTTTCATACTTATTTGATTTCGTCAATGTAGATCCAGGTCACCCCTTTGATTCCATTCACCTTTCCCTAGACTCGCAGTCCCGCATCATGCATTTTTGCATCCCACGGAATGACTAACTCACTTCCGCAACCCAAACAATCAACCCTTTTATACTTATCTTATTTCATCAATGTGTATGTGGGATTCCATCTTACTTCTCTTTTTAGTTCTCCATACCCCAGATTCCCACATTCCACAATCCCCTATTCATCATATTACAATTTCCATTCCTAACTTCACACCTCCATACTTGACCACTTTTCATATTTCTTGACGCCATATCACTATTCCCCATGAAATTCATTTCATACCACCACGTCAGATGCCACTAGTGTGACTCTAATACCATTATGACGTAGCATTATATTTGTAAAATCTTTGCAATAAATCCAAAATGAGACCGTGCAAATTGGAAACTTTGAAATAAGAGATATAACAGTTGATAATCAAGGAAATACATGGTAAAATAAATAAAGAATTAAGTGCCTTGATTTAAAATATTATATTGATAGGAGAAACACTTATTCTTAAAAATGGAAATCTATGTAAATACATGTCAAATAAAAGGAAATACTTGTATTGGGGAGACACTTTCAACACACTTGGATGTAAATACCACCAATTTCAGTGGTCACATGCATATAAGTGGTATTTTCCTCTCCCCCTTGTAGAGAAGGAATTGAGCAAAGTTTGGAGTTCATGCATTGAAATGGATAGCTGTGTACTAGATGTAGTGGACTTTAAAGAGATAGTACTCATGTGTGACAATACGTTTTATATAGAGTAAAGAATCATCCAAATACAAGGAAAGTTGTCAATTTCATTGTCCTCTTCAGTGTTTAGGAGGATGTTGTGACATCCCAACCTCATTGTGTTATTCAAGAATTCAAACAGAGATGATTTTCTCAAAGAAAACGAAGGAGGAACATAAATTCTCAAGAGTTACCTCACAAGCTCGAGAATTGACATCAATTTTTCTCAAGTCAAGGTATTCTCTTTGAAGTACCCATATAAAGAGTTTTCCTAGATTTTTTATAGAATAATTAGACTATATTCCATGGACTCAGTGCCAAAATACACTGTGTATATTCTCTACCATTCTATTCATCAACATTACATGATTGAATGGGATCAAATCATCTCAAACAAGATTTCATTTTAGATGGGGAGCCTGAGAAAAACTAAAAAATTCTACATGAATTCATATTTGGTCTTTGTTATAGTTTATTGTCACATATTTGAAGACTTTCCTAGAGAAAGAAACATTGATTTCAAGAAGGAACCAACTTCTTTATAGTACCCATTTTTAGGAACCAACTTCTTTATAGTACCCATTTTTATGGAGTCATAAAGTCCCATATAATTTTTACGTAGTCCAAAATGGTTTTTTGTCTACTTTTAAGAAAATGATTCATGGTCCTACCATGTTAAGTATATCACTGGAAGTTGCATCCTTTTTCATCGAGAAAGGAGTTTTTGAAACTTCGATGGAATTTAGTTTTATGAGATTGTATGGATTCCAGGGAAAACATTTGTTTTTACCATTCTATGTGTTTGATAGACTTTTCGTCATTGACGTGTGTAGACATTATAAGTAGTGGGCACACTTTTTCAATGAGAAAAGTAAAAAAAAATTATCCCATTACCATGGAGATTTGGAGAGATATCTATCAAACATATCTCTTATTTAGATGAATATGTTGTTCAATTGGACTAGTTCAGTCTAAAGGAATCCAAAGCCATCAAGGGTTTCAATCTAAAAGATTTATTTTTATGCACAAATAAATTTAGTCAGGTATGCTTCATATTTCTGTAAGTATGAACAATTTGAAGAAGGGGGGGGAGATAACCATAATCTTCCTAAATCATCCATTGAATATACCCAAACTAACATTGAAGAAGTAGCTAGCAAAAATGAGTGTTACAGGAAGAGGGGCAGAGAGATAACAAATAAATACGCCAATTCATCAAATGTATCCCAGAAAATTACTTCAGCAAAGACCAAACCTCAAAGTAGTGGTCAAGAACAAAGAAGAGCATCCCTGAGAAACTCAGACAATGATGGAGATGGGGACCCTGCTAAGAAAACAATGGAAAAATATCATATTTTTCATACTTCCATAAAAAGAAAAGAAAAAATTCTATAGGAGGGACAAGACTTACCTGAAATTGAAGAAAGTTCCAAATCCATGGAAGTGGACGATGTGATATAGGAACCTAGTTGGCCGAATTAGAGATTAATTGAAACTGGGGTGATTGTTGAAGAACTGGATTCTCAAGAGATAGAAATATTTGAAGAGGAGTCTGTTACATTACACCACATTTCCTACCAAAAAAGTTCTAAAAAATTGTTAATAGAAAAGGTAAACATGAAAAATAAAAAAGTTGTAGAGAAATGGAAGTTGGAAATTGATTTTCATGGGATTCCACCCTAAAAAATCATGAAATTTCATGAAGCGACCAAAGAATCTTTGAAGGAGTTAACTTTTGACATAGAAAAATAAAATTTGGTTTTAAAAGAGAGAATAATGGAATTCAAAAAATATTTGTTTCCAAAACCTTTATTTGTTGAGTCAATCACTGAAATACAACCAATGTTCAGCCTTGAAGAAGTGATTGAGACCAGTTCTAGATTAAAGGGTTCATCTAGATTACTAATGGCTATAAGGAAATACATTGGAGATGGTATTAAGAAAAGATTAGACTTAATCCTTGAAATTTGGGAATTAGCACAAAGCTCGACTGCTTTCTCAACACAAGTTTTAGACTTTAAGGAGTATCTCCAAAAAGATTTAGAAAATGATGAAGGATTATATAGGAAGCAGTGGGAACATTTGCAACGAAGGTTTCAAGTTTGAGTGAGACACACAGAAGAGATCAAAACCTTCCCTCTAAGGTTCACATGGAACAAATCAATGCTCGATGGCTAAAGAGAATCAAATGCCTGAGACATTTGTTGACTATGTTTGATACTATTAACATTAAAAGGGGTGGCATATTCTTGAAACATGTTGATTTGACCAAAGAGTTATATGGCCCACATTTAATAGTGGATACAATAATTTTATCAAGGGAGAAACTACTAGAGAAATTAGAAGAATTAAAAGTTGCACGAGCAAATGAATTTAGTGATTCAATTGAGTTCTCTGAAGATGGAATAGAAATATGGATAGTATGGTATGTAAATAAGAACAAATTCATTGAGTACAAACTCCATCAATTACGCCTTGATTTGAGAGAATTAGAGAATAATTTATTCAAAACTAAGACCAAGCATGAAATAACGATTGCTCCAATGAGGGAGTACATAGAAAAATGGTTAACAAAGGCCTTAGATAATATAACCAAGACATATCAACAAGAATTAGTTACATCATTTATGCCACCACCATCACAACAACAACAACCTACAAAAGACACCACACAAAGCAAATGATGGTTCAAAATTTCTATCATAGTAAGTCGATTAGTCACCTTGTTCTTGCCTTCATCACTTTTTCTTCCCTTGTCAATATTCATTTTTCCTTTTCAGTTCCTAGAATATGTGAAACTTAAGGTTGACCTCTGACTTCTTTCTTTTGTCTTCTAGGTCTCTCTTCATTTTATGCTCTACGAGAGCTCCATCCCAGTCCTTGTTGAAGGACAAACACAATTTACTTTAATTGAAACCTTAGAAATTATTCCCAAAGAACTATTCAGGACATAACATTATTGATCTCTCAAAATTTAAGTTTTGAGCACGAGATTTCAAATGCGTGTCTATCAATTTTTTTATTTATTTAATGGAATGATCATTTAAAGTTCTCTACCATATATGGTCCATATTTTCCTTTCTTATGTTGGATATTGTGTTTTACTTTGATGAATGTTGTGATGGAAATGTCATCCTATATACTGTAAACTCTTTTTGTTTACAATATTGTATTATAATGTAAATATTTTCTTTATGTAAGATACCTGGTCCTTTCTCAAATACTCTTTGCATGTGAATATTTATTTCAATAATAATCTGTGTCCTCTCTTAGGCATTGATTTATGTTCTTACATGTTATTTAGTATAGCGAAGTACAACCATTTAAAAACATAAGGGGATTTATCCTCATGATGTTATCTAAAAGACCTTAAGACACTATTTTTTATCAATATTTTTGGTGACCATACTAGGGATTTAAACAAAAGGTTGGTTTTGTAGACTAGAAATTTGAACAACTCTACCAAAACCCAACCAACCCCAAATAAAAGTTGAACTTAGAGATAAAAGAAGTATCTTACACCATTTGTGTGAGCTAACAATCAAAACTACGAGGAGTCATGAAGAACTAAAAAGAGCTTGGGAAGTTCTTTCTCAAGAAGAAGAAATAACAATAGTTTTGAGACAAATAAGAGATGCGTAAACTTTAAAAGTTGGAATCATACAAAGGTGCATTAACAAGAAGTAAAATTAAGAAACTTGAGATTCGCCAAGAAACCAAAAGTTCAAAATATGAATCTAGTGTTATAATAATCATGGGTGATCGATAAGAACAAAGAAATGAAATTCCCAATGAAGAAAGAGACTGACATGAAAGGAAACAAAACCCAAGAAGGAGATCTAGGTGTAGCCCACTAAATTACAAGGAGAAAAACATATGTTGCCAACTCTACCTCAAGAAAGTTTACATGTCTTTTCAGGTGATGGTATTATGGATCCTAAAAGGCATATGAATCAGTTCCTTAGTATTTGTGATATTAATTTGATTGAACATGATTGTTAAATTGTCATAGTCTTTTTGAAAACTTTGATAGGCCCGGCATATGAATGGTATATTTTCCTTCAAACTCAATCAATTGGTTAGTTTTATGATATATAAGATATTTTCATGACTATATATGCACATCATATTGCATACCATACTCTGCTTACTCAATTCACCCAAATACATCTTCCAAAGGGTGAAAGGATCAAGGATTTTAACTTATAAATTTTCAAGACATTAAATCAAATCCCATATGGGAAAAACCCAAATGATCTTGATGTATTTAGATGTTGCAATAATTCCATGCCATCAAATGTGAATTATTCAATAAGAGTTGCACAAATAAATACATTAAATGAAGAAATCCAAAAAGCAACAAAAATGGAAGAATACATGTTAGAAACTAATGTTGATTATGAGATTATTCTCAGAAAAGTGCAAAGATGAATGACAAGTCTATAAATATCACCTCAGGGACAATCCACTTCTACAAGTTATTAAAATAGAGAAATTGGGGGAGGAATTATCCAAGGCTTTCCCCCTAATGTGAGAAATGACCCTGGAGTTGCTAAAGAAACTAGACAAAAAATAGAAATTGATCAGATGAGTATAACTATTCAACAAATGCAGAACAAGATAAATCGACTCAAGAGGAGTGAGAATATTGTTCTGCCACACCAAAATATGAGAGATACATTATCTGATAAAAGAGGAAGAAATGTCAGAGAGAAAATAATTGAAGATCATATACCAAGAGCACCTAGAGTCCCAAATCCAAATGTTGTTGTGCTAGAAGAAATTATAGAAGAAGAAGAGTCCCAAATCCAAATGTTGTTGTGCTAGAAGAAATTATAGAAGAAGAAAATTTTGATCCCTTCGATAAAGAAAGAATCAATGATCAAGATGAACTCTTGGAATCAATCCAAATGGAAGAAGGTTTATCATCCTTTAATGATGCAGGAGCATCATAAGTAGTCAAGCGAGCATGAAGGGGAAGACAGATGGAAGGCCACCAGCGCACGTTTTGAAATATTTTTGAAACATTAATGTAATGATTAAAGGGGAAGCGTACTCACATATTGTAAACAAATCTTGAGCAATTGCTCTCATCTGTAAAACATTAGGGAATTTATATGTAGTAAATGAAAGTAGGTAGATTTGAATGAAGATTAGACAGTTTAGGAGTGTAGGAGGGAAAACCGACTATAGATACCCTCACCTTTGTATCATTGTAACATTAGAAAGCAAAGAACATAGAGAAGAGGAGAGTTGTAGCAGAGAGTTGTAGAGAAGAACCCATGTACATAAGTTATGAATTAATATATGAATCTTTGATTCAGATTCATGGTGTTATGATGCTTTCTGTATATACATGATGAATGGTATGATTATGGTTGTTTATTCTCTTTGTTATGCATTTGCTTTAATATTGTATGAATGTATGATTTCATGTTGAATGTTTGAAGTCTGAAGAGAGAGAATGAGTTTCAATTGTTTCTCTTTCTGAGTGAGAAGTTCCTGCAAGGAGTGCAGTGAAATCGTCTGCAAGGATTGCATCGACAAAGTTCAGAGTTTATCTCTAAAAGCTCAGGAGAGATACCGTTGTTCTCATTCCCGCAGAAGTGCAAGATAAGCCCATAAGCCATGCAAGGTGTGCGCAAGCTGGTTGAAAGCTCAGAACTTATCAACCAAGGGGTAAATTGAAGGTCTGTTGTTGCAGGAGGGTGCACAGAGTCAAGAATTCAAATACTTAAAAGTATTTGAGGGATTGCCACAAGGAGTGTGTGCAAGAGTCTTTTCAAAGACTCAAAATTGTGAAGAAATCTCAGAAGGGGTAGCACCGTTGAAGTGTTCAAAGGAGGACAAGGTCAAACTACTTCGAAGGGAGACAAGGATCGAAGTCATCCAATAGAAGTTAAGTTCCAGTGGAAGAACCTTGATTTGTTTCATGGAAGTTGTCCGGAACAAACGAGTGGTCGGAATTCTCTGTGGGGAATTCATGAAACCATGAGGACCATAGGATATAGGGAAGTTGCAGGTGGTTAGAGTAGGGCAAGCTTATCACTCTAGGATCCATAACTAATGTGGGCCGTTGATTGTGCATTGCACAAGCCGTCAGATCATTTCGGCATTTTGGGGATCATAATTGCAAGGAGTGGAGCACAGTGAAACGAAAATCCTGAAGTCGTGAGTTGCGACAGGAGTTGAATTAGAGTTTCGTAATTTCAGCACTTTGGGTGTTAGGGAACGGAGAAGGCAGTGCTTTGGGAGCGAAAGTCCCGAAAACCTGGGAGAGTGAAAGGTGGCATACTTGTCGCTAGGTGAAGTCTAACCTTGTTGACCGTTTCAGGGTTTAGAGATCAAAGGATTGGTAGCCTTGCATCTGGATCCACGAAATCATGAAGTTTGAAATCTCGATGAAGTCAGAAGCCCATTGAAAATTCAACCTTTTCTAAGTGCATCGGACTTCAGGAATTCGGGTTTCGAAGGTTGAAGGGACAGGAACCCTTGACATCAGGGATCGTGAAATAGTGAAACCCGAAGTCTCAAACTTTCGAAGGGCACAATCCTATTTTGGGTCAGGAGATTTGGGTGGATGCTTCGTGCTTGATCACCGACACACTCATAAGGACCAGTGGATACACTGTTGTGTGTGTTGGGTATTTTATTGAGGGGAAACCAAAGAGTCAATCAGACTCAAAGGCCAGATTAGAACAATCTTGTGTGGACCTCAACCCGAGGGTTTGGGGGGTTTGTGTCATTTAATATTTTTTGTGAACAAGAATATTGTGAATATTAAAAAAAAAATTGTTTAGACCAGAATGCAAGCAAATAAATTCAAGAAAAGGGAACAAACAGAAAAATAAAAAGAAAAAGCCAATATTCCAGAGCCAGGAAAACCACAACTAATTGTTAATCAAACAGATACTTCATTACAAATGAATTATAATTTGGTTGATGATTTAACTAAGCTTCAAATTATCATTCCATTTATGGAGGTAGTTAAGATACCCCAACAAAGGGAAAATCTTTTAAAAATATTGGATCATACAAATTATAGAGTAGAAGTAGTTGTGGTGAACACAAGACAACAAAAAAATATCACATTAGTAAGACCAAGAGGTAAGGTTCCAACATTTTATATATCCTTAGATAATCATGAATTTACAATACACAATTGTTTGGTGGATAGTGGAGTCAATAACAATATCATGCCATTATCAGTAATGGAAGCTATTGGAATGGAATGTACAAAGTATTATGAAACTAGTGAAAGTATATATTCCATTGACTCAAGAAAATTTCTACCTTATGAAGAAATTAAATATTTTTTGCATGGATAAGTGAAACATGCCACATTACAACATTATTTACTATCATAGTATTTGATATTCCTCCAACATATGGTGTTTTCATATGAAAATATTGGTTCTCATTGATTGGAGGATATATAATGAATGAAAGATGTTTCATGATGCTCCTAAATAAATATGGAACAATGATCATAGTTCCTCGAGAACATAGAAAACCAGTATCATTCAAGAAAAAGGAAACTGAAATGATGCAAAATTATGTGGATGCCAGAATAAGGAATTATGTTTTTTTTCAACATAGAGAAAATAAATTCACCTAAGAAAAAAGAAGGAAGTTATTTTCAAGGTTTCTGGAAAATGTTATTTGATGGTGCTTTCTCTAAGTTTGAAACTAGCGTTGGTATTGTTTTCAAAAGTACCCAAATTTTCATTTATCCACATGCAATCGGATTAGAGTTCCCTTGTACCAAAAATGAAGTAGGGTATGAAGCATTGATTCAAGAACTGACCCTAGCCTTTCAAATGCAATTAAAAGCTTTGGTGGTGAATGGTGATTCAAAACTAGTCATCAATCACATCAGAAGAAGATATAGAATTAAAAAATAAAGATTGAAACATTATGCAATGAGAATGTGGGAAATCATAAACTCTTTTAATTATTTCAATATTTATTTTGTTCCTCAAGAAAAGAATAAAAAAATTGATTCATTGGTAGTGGAATCATCCCTTTTCAATATAGACGATTCTCAAAATCAAAATACTTTTCAAGTCAGAATTGTTTTTTTGCCTTCAATACCCAAAAATAAAGAGTATCGTCAAGGTTTTGAAAATGTTGAGCATATTTAAATATTCCTTACAAACCATGAATCAATGTTGTCTGATGATTTCGAAGAAAGACAAAATTGTGAACGAAATTCATGATCAGAGTGTTGTGGTCCTTCCAAAGAATTATGCCAGTATGGAATCTCTTTTTAAAAGAGATGATCAAACAAATACCTTAGATCCAATAGAGGAACCTTCTATTAGAAAGGTTCAAGAGACATAAAAAATCAATATTAGTGTACCTGATTCTCTAAAATACACAAATCTTGGTATGATTTGTATCACCGAAGAAAAATAAGAATACGCTCTTCTTTTCAAAGAGTTTCAAGATATTTTTGCTTGGACTTATGATAATTTAAAGGAATATGGCAAGTATATATTCCAACATGTTATACCACTCAAAGAGGGATCAAAAACTTTTAAGAAAAAATTGAGAATGATAAATCCCAAATTGAAACCCTTAGTAAAAATGTGTAGATTTTAACCTTGTACAATATTTTACTACAAACAGATTTTCAATAAAAGAACATAAAAGATACAATGGAAAATACACACATTACACAAATATTTTTTCCCTGGAAACCCAAACCGGGAAAACCAACATATTCTATATTCATTCATTGTGACACATTGTTTACAATACAATATACATATAGGAGCCAACGATATCCAAAACCCTAACCCAATGACCTAGATTATTCAATAACCCTAATTCATTAACCATAAATAGAAAACCATGTTTCGAAAAACCTCCTAATAGTGGAAACGAAAATCAAGGCAACACAAAAAATGAGGCAATTTTTTTCTTTCTCGAGGGAACTACCCCCAAACCCCCCCATGCGCTCGACACAACATATCACACACTAGAGCTATTTTTGCAAAGAATATAACACATACCCAACAAAATGGAGTTGGAAAAGTTGGTATAATTTTTGCAATAAGACACTCAAAATGGATTTCAAATCCTATGGTAGTTAGAAAAAATAATAGAGAAATTCTTCTTTGTGTTGATTTCAGAGATCTCAATTGAGAAAGTATCAAATACAACTACCCACTCCCAAACATGGAGATGCTATGATAGTAGGTCATTGGTTCTGCAATGATGTCTATGCTTGATGGACTTTCTGGATACAATCAAGTCCTTGTGGCTAAAGAAGATAGATCAAAGACTACAATGCTTACACCATGGGAAACATATGCTTATGTGTGTATTCCATTTGGACTAAGAGATGCAGGTGAAAATTTTGAAAGAGAAATGGACCATGATTTTAAAGATATAATTGGAAAATTTATGGCAAATTACCAAGATGATATAACAGTTCTCTCAAAACTAAAGGAAAGATATTTCAAACATCTCAGACAATTTTTTGAACAATGTAGGATATATGGCATATCTTTGAATCCAAAAAATTGTTTATTTTATATATCAAAAGGAAACATCATGGGTCATATTGTGATTAAAGAAGGAATATACATTGATCCATAAAGGGTTAAAGAAATAAATCACCTAAATCCTCCCACATATCGAAAAGGAGAACAATATTTCTTTGGAAAGATAAATTTTGTTTGAAGATTTGTTCTAGATTATGATATAATTGTTAATCCAATAAATAAGTTACTAAATAATGATTAGATATTTGAATGGACATCAGAGATTCAAAAGGATTTTACAGAAATCAACACATGCAATCACTACTTCCCTTGTGCTTATCAATCTCAATTTGAAAAATATTTTATATTATATTTATTTTCTTCAGAGGAAACTATTTCCTCCATGATCTTCACCCAGAAAAATGAAAATGAAGAAGAATTTCTAATTGCTTTCATGATTAAAACCTTGCACGATTATGAATTAAACTACTCTATGATTGAAAATAAATATCTTTCACTGGTCAAGGCAATAGCCAATTTCGGGACCTATATTTTTTCATCTCACATCATTGCATATGTGCCACACTCACTAGTTAAGATATTTCTCAACCAACAACTTAGAGAAGGTATATGGGAAAATTGGTTAGAAAATCTTCAAGAGCATGATTTAGAGATTAAACCTTTTAAAGTTGTCAAGGGGAAAGGACTATGTAAATTCATGACTCGAATTGAAGACGTAAATATTTCTCCTCCAAATACAATTGATGTCATCATACAATGTACAATTTTAGAAGCACCTGAATGGTATAAGGACATAATATTTTATTTGATATCTGGTCAATTTATTCTTGGAATGTCTTATAAATAAAGGATATATTTGAAGATGAAAACTAATCAATATCTATTAGTCTTAGGAGTTCTTTTCCAAAGAAAATTTGATGGAATTCTATTAAGATGTTTAGATCATTTAAATTCCAAGGAAATACTTCAATAATTTCATAATGGAGTTTGTGGTGGACATTTTTCTTCAGTTGTAACTACTCATAGAATCAGTTAGGCAAGTTATTATTGGTTGAGTATGTTCAAAGACACTTATACAATGATTCGAAAATTCCTCCCATGACAAAAATTTTCAGGGAAGATGAAGAGAGAACAAATTCCATTACAATCTATAAAAATGGAGAAACCATTTTCACCATGGGGCTTGGACGTGATTGGCCCAATAAATTCAAAATGTAGTAATGAACATGCTTATCTTATCAATGCAACTGACTATTTTACCAAGTGGCAAGAATTTGTTGCTCTAAGGAATGTTGATTCAGAACAATTGATCATTTTCCTGAAAGAGAATATTTTATCCAGATTTGGTGTCCTAGAAAAATTCATAATAGACAATGGTTAAATCTTCATCGGTTCCAAGTTTACAAATTTTTGTGGAGAATATGGAATTATCATGGGACAATCATCCAACTATTACCCACAAGGAAATAGTTTGGATGAATCAACAAACAAAACATTAATGCAAATTCTTAAGAAGAAAATTGTAGCAAACCATAAAAATTGGCATAAAAGTTGATAGATGCACTCTGGGAAAGTTGCCTTACTCCAAAATGTAGCATTGGACATTCCCCATACACCTTGGTATATGGAAAAGAAGAAAGGTTACCATTACATTTGGAATTGAATTCCTTATTACTTGCCATAGACAATGAAGATACAAAAGAGTTGTCACCTTTGCAGAAAATATACCATGAAATTCTACAACTAGAAGAACAAAGAGTACATGCAATAATGAAAATAAGAAAAATAAAACAATTGGTCAAAAGACATTTTGACAAGAACACTACTACAAGAGATTTGCAAAAACACCAACCAAATCTATTAAGGAACAAAGAGAAAGAAAAACTATCTTTTCATACAGAGTTTGAATCTCTCTGGATTGGCCCATACCAGATTGAAAAGGTCATTGGTTTCAATTCTTATTTGTTGAAGGATACCAAAGGAACAATTCATGCATTTCCCATGAATGGGCAATACTGTAAGCATTTTTTTTTGTTAATCCCCTATTCTTAACCTGTAAATAGTATTGTTCATGTACTCCTCTATATATTCTTTATCAAATCATCTCTTCATCCCTTTTCCCTTTTCCTTTCTGAAAGATTTTATTTTTAACTTTTTTTTTCCCAATGGACAAGGCTTTCTAGATTCTCAACAAGCCATAGGGGGTCACTATCCCATAGTTGGAGCCGAATGCTGATCTATATTTTTTTATCAATGTTATTGTATATAGATCCATCCATATTCTTTTTATTTCTCCTCTTATATTTCCTGTATATTCTACACTTAACCTTTTTCTATTTGAAATGTGGGTTGTGGATCAAACTACTATCAAGTTTGAAGGTCCACAAACCTGCAGACCCATAAGTCTATACTTAGTTTCTTTTCTTATCCGATGATCCCAAAACTTAGCCTTTTTTATTTATTGTGAGAGTCATGTTGCAGGAGACCAATCCACTCCTGACCCCGCAAATACCCAATTCCTGTCACCCACAAACATGTAGCACTCAAAATACCTCTCATATTTTTGCATCATGCATAATGCACCTCTTACGTTTCTCATACTTATCTGATTTCTTCAATGCATATGTGAGACACCCCTTTGATTCCATTCATATTTCCCTGTAGTCTGATATCCCTCATTTCCACATCCTCTGGAATGACTAACTCACTTTCGCAACCTATATAATCAACCATTTTTATACTTATCTTATTTCATCAATGTGGATGCAGGAGTCTCTCTTACTTCTCTTTTTGTTCTCCATACGCTGCATTCTCACATCCCACAATATTTCATTCATTATATTACACTTTCCATTCCTCACTTTGCACCTCCATACTTAACTACTTTTCATATTTCCCAACACCATATCACCATTCCACGTGACATTCCTTTTATACCACCACGTCAATTTCCACTTGTGTGAATCTAATACCATTATTAAGTGGTGTGATATTTGTAAAATATTTGCAATAAATCCAAAACTAGACCGTGCAAACTGGCAACTTTGAAATAAGAGTTATAGCAGTTGATAATCAAGGAAACATGTGGTAAATAAATAAATAATTAAACACCATGTTGTAAAATATTATATTGACAGGAGAACCACCTATCCTTAAAAAAATAAATCTATGTAAAGACATGTCAAATAAAATGAAAGACTTGTTTTTCATAGACACTTTCAACACCCTTGGATGTGAATACCACCAATTTTAGTGGCCACAGGTGTACCATAGGTAGAATACTTTAAAGAGATGGTACTTTGGTGTGCCGATAAGTTTGATACAGAGCGAAGAATCATCCAAATACAAGGAAAGATGTTGATTTCTTTGTCCCCTTTGGTGTTTAGGAGGATGATGTGAATTCACGACCCCACTATGTTATTCAACAATGTAGAGGCAGATGAGTTTCTCAAAGAACGCAAAGGAGGAATAAAGATTCTAAAGAGTTACCTCACAAGCCAGAGAATTGAAATCAATTCTTCTCAGGTCAAGGTATGTTCTCTGTAGTACCCATATAAATATTCTTCCTGGATTTTCTCTAGAATAATTGGACTAGAGTGTATGACCTCAGTGAAAAAATACATTGTGTATATTCTCCACCATGATATTCATGAAAACTCCATGATTGGATAGGCTCACATCATATGAAACGAGATTTAATTTTAATTGGGGAGCTTGAGAAAAAAAAAATTCTACGGGACTTCATATTTGGTCTTTGTTATAATTTATTGTCACATATTTAAAGACTTTCCTAGAGAAATGATTGTTGATTTCAAGAAGGAACCAACTTATGTCTGGTACCCATTGTTATGGAGGAATAAAGACCCATATAATTTTTACGTACTCCCAAATGGTTTTTTGTTTTATTTTAATAAAATTGATCTAGGTGGATATCGTTGGCCACCCATATATTCTAATTATCTCAAAACAATCTTCTGGCAACTTACTGTTTTTAGCAATTTTCCAATTCCTAAACTTTCGGGGCCATTTTGAGGGACCAAATGAAGTTTTTTCGAGATTTATAACTTGAATGAAATTAAAAGGCTCTAATTGAGACCCTAAAATTAATATCCTCGATGATACCTTTCCAACGAGCTATCATGTGCCCAAAATGAAGATCGTATGCCAAAGTTACGCCCTTGGGAAGTTGATACATCAAACTACCCAAAATGGGGTCCACAAAACTATTGGCTTTTCATCTTCCGAGGTTAGGGTTTTGGATTTTATTTATGTTAAAAATTCCTTTAGAGACTCATTGTAATCCATCTTCTTGTGAATTTGATTACCCTTCACATCTCTTCTCAGAGATAAGCTGCCACCATTCTAGCGAGTCTTT
>CBVK0103724060.1:0-13129 GCA_900067695.1 Picea abies
GTCAATAATACAACAATTTGTTACCTTCTATCTTGGATCAAAGGAGTCTTGATCCAAGGGGGGTTTCACTTGTTAGTGGGGAAAACATTTCCACAACAGAAACTACCGACTCCACTAGGGAATCACTAATTTTAATATTTCCCTAGAGTTTTCTATCCCTTTGAATCTTTGTTTTTTGCTTGATATTTTTTGATTGTATTCATATTACTTGAATTCTCCCCTTCCCTCATCATCATTGGGAATCTTACTAAGTCAATAACCTGACCCTTTCTCATCTCTGGGTGAGGTTTGTGTCCTTTTCACCACTTTCTAGACTTCATCCCCCTCTATAAGGGAATATAGGGCGATAACATCCTGATTACCCCCCTCTCTCATTGTCTTGGGGAGTGATGAAACCTTGATCATCACCCTATCTGTAATGTTACATGGGTGATAATTCTCCCTCTTCCCTGGATTTTTTGCTTTCCTTGCCTCTTTTCTGTCAGATTTCTCTCTGAGAACCTTATATCAGAGTCCTTCATGCATGATTGTTGCTTTGATTGATTAAAGTTTATTGATTATCATATTTGTGTTTCTTATTTCGAGTTTCCATCCTATGTTAACTTGATCCTTTGGCCAATTCTATGTCATCAGTAGTTTGATCCTTATTGGCTGTAGGCATTCAAATTTTTGTCACCTTGATTCCAAGTCCTTGTAGGTTTTTTACTTGTTTTCTTTTGGAGTCCTTTTCATTTATTTGGGGATTGCATATTTTTCATTAAGCCTTTGTGTTGCGTTTCTCACTCTTATCCTCTTGGAAAAACTTATGATCCCTTGAGTGCACTCTTGAACTCTTTGGCCTTGCTACAACTTTACATTGATATTTAATCTTTGCTACTTGAATTTTGAGGTTTCAAAAAGTGGTTTTCCTTTCCTTTACATTTTTGGGTTTTTGTTTGAACGTGTGTTGGAGGCGTTCTTGTATTTGAATTCTTTGAGTTCTTGTTTGAACATGTGTTGGGGGCATTCTTGCATTTGAATTCTTTAAGATCTTGTCAAATTTTTGAGTGCATGTTTTTTTTGTGTCTTTTTGCTTCGCGATCCTTTGCATATTTATTGAATTATTTCGTTTTGTTTGAAAGTAATGAAGCAAAAAAGAGTTGCATTTGAAGTTATTTCGTTGCATTTGAAAAACAAACAAAATAAAATATTTCATTCTAGAGGGGCATGTTCAAGCTCACACTTTAGAGAGAAGTAAATTGCATTGTGCATATGCATCTAGAAAATCAAAAGACTCTCCTCTTTACCATAGATAAAATTCATCCAAAACACAATATTTGCATTTCTTTTTTGTGCACGGTTTAGAGTTGAGTCATAACACCATCTATTCCACTTTCACTTACCCTATTGAGTAACAAACCAACAAGGCACAAGGCACATAATCTAAAATCAATTAGACTTTTTTTTCTCTTTGATAGAAAACCAACAAGTCTAGGATTTTAGGGCCTTGATAGTAGGGTGGAGAGTTAACTCTTCAAGGCCACAAGAATGAGGCTATAGAATACTAGAGAGTGTAAAATCAAGTAGTAGAAATTAATGTTAGTCTGGAAAGCTCCTCTCACACAAGAGTAAAAAATGAGGTCAGTGAAGTGATCGATTGAGATTTCCCCTCTTCCATTCGCCCAGTGGGACTATCGCAAGTTTAGGGCTTTGAAGAGTGGTAGATCCTTGGGGTGACACCACTTATTCTTAGTTTTAGGTCGCAGATTTGTGTTTGGCATTCCCATTCCCATTTTCTATTCTTTACTGTCGACTATACCCCCTAGTTGTTCATTGTGAATTGGTAAACATAGTAACCTCTAGTAGGATTCCACACAGGTGAATGTGAGGTATATTCCTTTTGCAAGGAAGGTTCCTTGTGGTACTTGCGACAAACGTTCAATCTTCGCTTCAACGAACTAGGAGGGTATTTTCCTGCGGGCTCTTACTTTCACCTAGGGGGATTGTTACGTTAAGGTGATGGGATCCTAAAATACCTCCTTTATTTCACTTCATTTCACTATTTTATCATCATATTTAACCATAATCCATTCCCTTCACCCTTTAAAGCATACCATTTATTTAAAATATATTGATTAGAAGCATTAAAAATAAATGATGTGAGTTTTTACTTTTTAATGTATTTTATATGGTTTAAACTTATTTATAGATGATAAACTTGGTGTTATGAACATCTTGTTTATATAGCTATACAATCCACCGAATAGATAAACAATGGATATCATGGGGGATGCATTCACTATATACATTATTAAAATGTTTACATCATTGAAATGTCAATTTAATAATCCTTGTTCTTTTTGATAGGTGGACGATTGTACAAACAAAAATGAAGGGATATTGTTTATTTTCCAGGCAGTGAACTTTGAGCTCAATTTGTGGGAAAATGTAGTTGAATCAGAAAAATCCGGCACATGGGTTTTGTGCATAATATGCCTAATTAGGTCTCGTTTAGATAGTTTCTTGAAATTATACACAGATTGAGAGCCAAATCAAAATTACATATCAAACATATCCATACCTCCATCCGAATCTTCATTCGACACTTGATATAGAACTTGAAGCGCAACATGGTTGGTCGTTGGCATATCTATGGGCATTTTTGAGCGAATGCAGAACATGGGTTTTGTGCCTGTTATCATCCTCCTGTTACGATTCCTCTCACATTTCGATTCAAGCAGTTGGAACTCGCCCCTATATTTGAGCTATGAATTTAGTAAATATGTTGTCTATTAATAGATATTTAACAATTTTCTAGTTTTGGTAGAGTGTCGACCCTTTCAGTGGTCGACCTCTCAAACTATATATAAACATGAGTCCGCTAGAACGATGAGATTATCAGACATGATCGTTGTAATATGTTAAAATTTGTCATTGTTAATGTTTATCCTATGGAATCTTGATTGTAATACAAACTTATTGATTCAATGCGTTGTAATCTATGATTTTTCTATGATTTGAATTGCCACAACTACTCGTGGGGCCCACTAGTAATCTGTGTTCTTTACTGTACATTCATATACATATTTTCTTCTTTGCAAATTAATTACTGTGAATTTTTTTTTCCAAACTGTAGATTATGTTGTGTGGAAGACTATCTATCATTCCTCAAACTGTAGATTGTTCCTCAAGCTCAATATTTTTCAATTACATAAATTTCCAAATTGTTGTTCATAACTTATTGCTATTATGGATGTAAAATCGTTCAAGTTGAATCCTGCAGGAACACTGTACAATTTATTTGATCTTTTTCCTTTGTTGAAAATTTTTAATATTAAGTGTGGTATCATAATTCCAATTCTGAAGTTCCTCTGAGTAATTATTTTATACATTTAGACTCCAAGCATAGGAATATTTAGCCTAGAACTTCTCATTGTTTTTTTTTTTAATCCTAGTCTCTTGCATAATATATTATTGCACTAATTTTCTTGCATTTTAAATTTGCTAATAGATTTAAATCACCAACAGATATATTAATGACCTAATTCATGAGATATGGTCACTCCATGTCGGGTTTCTTTCCTAGTTGACGAGTTGTTCTAGTTAATTTAATCTATTTATTATTTGAGTTTACCAACATTAGATTAGATTAGGCTAGACTAGGCTAGATTAGAGCTCTATACCTGCACATACAGTGCTAGTACCTCGAAGCTTATGATCCCTGGGTTGAAAATTTAATGTTGAAATAGATAACATATATTTCACTCGACATAAGGTTATCGTAACTATTTACCTCGAAATAGATAACATATATTTCCTGGTGAAAACCTTGTTGCTAATAACTAGGAGGTTAAGAAGAAGAAGAAAAGGAAGAAGAATAAGAAGTAAAATAAGCAAGGGGGCAATCAACCAACCATAATTGGGAGTGTTGATAATGTTGAAAATCCTCCTAACATAGGTCGCAAGCCCAATTTCTATTGCAAGATTTGTAAGGGTGATCACCTTCTTAACCATTTCCTTGGTATTCCCAAGGTCTTAGAAGTGTGGTCCATGGGTTCCAAAAAAACCATGTTGCCAGTCATTGCAAGTCATGCTGGTGACAACCCATCAACCAATGATCATAAGGTTGGGGGAAAAAATGGTAAAATCATGATTCCTTTCCGATTATGCAGGGAAATTCACTTCACTTACCTTTTCCCTCATATGGTTGAAGCTTCTCAATTGTTGGAAGACATTGTTGTTTCTCAAAAAAAACCTCCAACTGATTCTCATGGGTCCTCTCCCAACCAACTGTTGGTTGATGAAGTGGTCAGTCCAATTCAATCCTCAGTAGATCCCACTCTTCCCTTGGAGAGTGAAGTGGATACCACTTAGGTTTTTCTTGTTACTTCATATTCCTATGGATAAGGGGGCATTTCACCCCCTCCAAGTACTGAGGTCATTTCCCTTGATTGGAATAGGCTGGCGGAGCCTCGTCTTCCTTCCTACATGCCTTTCCAAATCATTCTACGGGTTTGTGATACAATCATACATCACACTATTGTAGATGAAGGCACTTATGTTATCATTTTATCCTCAACCAATTGGAAAGATATGGTTTCCCCTCAGCTGGTGCTGGTTTCCCATCGTCTATTGGCTTTTAATAGAAGCTTTGGTGAACCTTTAAGGATCCTTTATCAACTTGCCATCACCTTAGGAGGGAAATTGTTTGTATCAATGTTATGGTAGTCCAAGTTCCCTTGGACTTTAATTTAATCATTGGGTGAGGCTATGTATATGCTATGAAAGTTATTGTGTCCACACTCTTTCGAGTTATGCATTTCCCTCATAATGGAAACATTGTGACCATTGACCCAATTTCATTCGTTAGTCCTGATCTGACTATCGAACATTCGACTTCCCTGAATGTTCCTTATATGAAAGTGATATCCCTCCCACCATAGGTTAAATATGTGGTATCATGTCTCATGCCTTCAACTCCTAATGAGAAGGAGCCTCTCAATGTATGCTCGACTTCTTTAGACTCATATATGGTAGTTGAAATGGTGAACCCTTCAATGGGGGATTTGGAGCCTGATATTTCCCCCATTACCACTATTGAGTCTCTTGACATACATTCTTTCCAGAGCATTGTCCTTCTGTCCAATGAAGACCTCTTGGAATCCATGGTCAAGGTTCATGAGCATAGTTCAATTTCTATATCAAGCTCGTTAAAAATGAAATATATAGACTCTAAGTAATTTCTACTCCAAAATGAATGCTTTTGAATGATTGTCTTATATGTCTTAGATTTACACGAGGAAGCACCATAAAGAGGACAGTTCAGGTTGGGATATTAGTTTCAGGAAGAGTTCATTCAGGGGGTGTATCCCCAAGGAAAGTTTAGTTAGGGGGAGTATCCCTGGATGAAAATATTCCTTTTCCATTGATGACAAAGGGGGAGAGATTTATCGGATGCAGAGCACAGAGACATGGTTTCAGGGGGAGTGATGGTCACAGGGGGAGCATGAGTGATATGAATTTAGTATTGCATGACATGAATTCAGTATTGCATCAAAGTGTTGCCATCAATTCCAAAGGGGGAGATTGTTGATTAATTGGGTTGGTTTTCATTGATGTCAATCCTTGAAGAAAGTCTGATAGCGAATTCTGGTAGCACAAAGGTTTGGGTAATGGACCCAAGTTTGTTTGATGGATAATGGTATGGGTTTTGATATATTTGTAGGTAATACTATTCTAGATGGATAGTACATGTCATGCCATTTCTGGTGGTATGTGGAACGTCACATAACTCCTCACGGTTAGAGAGTTATGGCCATGCGAAGTTGGAGAACCCTCATGAGTCATCTAGAAGCCCCAAAAGGTCAAAGTNNTGAGTCATCTAGAAGCCCCAAAAGGTCAAAGTAGTCAAAGTGGTTGAAAAGAAGAAATTATTTAAATAATAAAGTGAAGTGACGAGTGTACTATAATTCAAAGTGGATACAAAAGAAATTATTTAAATAATAATCATTTTAATTACACTTGAGCATACTGAATATCTACAAGTGACTGAGGTAACCAAAGGATATATAAGATTAATTTCATAGGGAAGGTGAAGTAAAGAAGGCCGAATTTCAAGGGAGGATAAATTCTTTTGATGATGCTTTCTAAGGTATGTTATTTAATTCTTTTGATGATGCTTTCTAAGGTATGTTATTTACAGGTCATCTCACCATTTTAGCAATAACTCTTTTTCTAGAATGATTAAGAACATGAAATTGGGAGGCCATTGCGGAAACATATCCAAGTAGTTGTGATAAAAATTTCATCTTGTGGGTCATTTTAGTTTTGGATTTACACTCCGTGGAAAATAGGTTTTGTGGCTAGTCCTGAAACTAGTCTAAAACATGTGTTTCGGGTAAAAATGTCATAGCTTCTTCATAACAGATACAAATTTAGTAAGACCAAATGCATTGGTTAGAGTACAGTTTGTAGTATTTGTTGGACAACTGAGAGGGGAGGGGGTGAATCAGTTGTTACTGAGCTTAAACAATTATTCTTCTTTTTAAAACTCTTTGCAGAAACACTGAATGATTATCACAATAATGCAGAGAAATAAACATAGGCACATTCAACATCAGTCACATATAAGAGAAACACAGAGACAAATATTTTTCGAGGAAACCCATGCAGGGTAAAAACCTCTTTTTCTTTTATATGATAAGTAATGGTTACATTCTTTACAATATCATACATATGAGCACCAACTCATAATGAGGCTACAACCTCAGCTTTGCAAGCTACAACTTGCTGAGAGCACCAACTCTCTATTTTCTCTAGCTCCAACTAGAAGGAAGCACCGACTCCCTGGTTTCTCTAGCACCAACTAGAAGGAAGCACCAACTCCCTGTGTTCAAGCACCCACTTGAACCTCTGAGGAAAACAGTCCTCCCTAGCACCTCCCAACCACCTTGAAATATAAATCTACACTTCTGAAACTTATTACAGTGATATAATGATCTACAGTGGCTTACCCAACTTATCACTGTTCTATTGCATCTCGTTGCTCTTTCTGCCACACTACCTTTCTGCATATTTCACTTGCGTTGTCTGGTCTTCTGGGTTTTATGCTCTGTGCACCATCTCCATTCTCTTCACAGTTCCTCTTCTATGCTATTCAAATGCTTCACTCTCCTTCTTCTTCACACATGAATCACCTTCACCAGCTACAATCACTGCCAACTCCAATAGCAACAACAACAACAACCCCTTCTCTTCTCTGTACTCTGTATTTATATCTTATGTGCACTTTGTGCATGCAATGTTCTCCATTCCTCTGCATGCTCCAACTACGCCAATCTTCTCCACCTCTCGAGTGCTCTGCGAGATCAACATTGTAACTCTTCATCTTCTCTAGCTGAAACCATCAGTGGTTTCTGGCAGTTTCACTGTTGCATGCAACAGTAGCCCTGCGATCAATACTTGATCAAACGGTTCAGATCAAATCGGGATTTCATATATCACGATTTCGGCACTCTCGACGTTCATAGTCTTAGTCACTTACAAATCCCATGACCAAGGGTTGTGACCACAGCCTTATGTCTCTCTATCGGTGTTTCGGCCTTTCCCGAGATTTATCCCCTTCTGGCTACACAATGGTCCATGTGACCTACGATCACATGACCTTGGTCTTATTACTCCATCAGAGTTTCGGCACTTGCGATGACATAATGTTTATGTCCACGGGATTCATGATTTCCCGATTCGCGATGCGCTTCAACCCTCCTGGCTGAGTCCTGGTCCACGTGACCATTACCCGTGACCGCAGCCTTATCCCGTCGGGGATACGGGGTTTGTGATGCCAAGATGCACAATTCAACGGGACTCTCGGTATGCTGAATCTCGATGCGCTCCTTATCTCTGACAACTAGCCTCCACTATGCCACCATCCTCCTTCGCTGCTGTGCTGACAGCTGCCCCCCACTCATTTGGGTTTCGCGGATCGCGATTCTGACTTGCAAAAAACTATTGTCAATGAGATCCCCAATTTCCCGATGAACAAAATGCCGACGGTGCCTTGATCTTCGACACCTGTCCCTCAGATGGACGGTCCCGATCCCTCCGAGATTTCGAGACTTTCGATGTCAAGTGACTTTGTCATTTCAAAGTCCCGATCGCTGATGCCTTTGCTGACATCACACGTGGTTTGACACGTGTTAGATCCTACCACGTGTCACTCTGATTCATGACTTACATGTGCCTGAAGTGTTGAATCTGCCTGACACCTTTCATTCCCTGGTTGTGCCACGTGTCCCTAGCTGACGTGGTCTGCTGTCGTGAGTTGGATCAACGATCTAGATCACATGTTGATCTGACGGTTCAGGTTCAGTTGGGATTTCTTTCATCGCAATTTTGGGGTTTCTGTTGTAATTGTTCACAGGACTCATGAAACTCCGATTCCCGATTCTCCGATGAAGCCTCCTGTCGAGCTTCTCCCGGTGGTGCCCGATCGCTGCCACGCGTCCTTCCAAATGTACGGTCCCGCTTATGTCAGGATATCGAGGCTTTCAATGTCCCAGTTCTCACGACCTTGAGAACTCCGATCTCCCGATGGCTTATCTCCCTCACAGATTTTGCAGATCTGACGGTTGTCAGCCTTTCAGGAAATTTGAATGGGATCCAATGGTCACTGGATCTCTGTCTTCCTTATCCTCTGCAAACTCCTATATCTTGAGCTTTGCCTTTGCTGCGCGCGTTTTCCTCAACGTTGTTCCTCCTGAGCTTTCACATCCGAATCCCCAAGGGATTTTATCCTTCTTATCCTGCCATATCCACTGTTGTACTTGCCATCAATGACAAGCATACACTACTTGGTAAACATTTGCCAACAATATTCTGTGTACAATTTTTCAGTTCCATACAACAAATATTCCGTGTGGGGAACTCTCTACAAGTTCGCTCTCTAGAATAAGACAAAATTCAACAAGGTATGCCATTTTTTCTATAACTCCCTTTCTGAGAGGTACCAAGTAGTGAAATATGGAGGAATTGCATAAAAGAAAGTGAAGAACACTGTGTACAATTTTTAGATCTTTATTCATTACAAGTACATAGTTATGATTATTGCAAGTTAGGGTTGTTGACTAATCCAAAACTAGTCATGTGAGACTTAAGTAAAGTTTGATGAACATGTTAGTCTCTTGTTGTTAAATTTAATAAAGGTTTGCAGGTATGTGATCATATACACCGGGTCTATTACATATTTAAAAATCAGATTTGGATGATAAAATTGATGAAGGATTTTGGTTGAGATACATGCTGGGTACATGGTTGAGACACGTAGTTGATGAGTTGGCACATACATGAGGTGTATAGTTGATGATGTTGATACATCTTGATGAGCCATAGTTGATTAGTAGATGATACATGATTGGTACATGGTTGGAGGGACTTGTTAGTAGTATTGTTGACACATGGTTTATGGATGATGTAGCATACTTGTATTGGTATATTATTAGAAGCACAGATTGATCTTGGTGATAATTATGAGTTGTTGTGTTATGCTTGGTTGATGCACATCTTTGAGAGTTGTCTTGGTGATTGATCTTGGTGAGTAGATATAATTTGGTTGATAAGATTGATGAGACAGGTTGTTGTGATAGGTTGTTTGGACAGGTTGTTGTGACAAGTTATTTGTATAGGTTTGCTGCATGGTTGATGCACTTCTTCATGGTACATGTTAAGGTACAGGTTAGTGCATTCTTGATGCGCTTTTTTATGGTATAGGTTGATTACAGGTTGTTTGGTACAGGTTGGTGCATGGTTGATGCACTTGTTTATGGTAGAGGTTGATTACAGGTTTCTTTGGTATAGGTTGGTGCATGGTTGATGCACTTGTTTATGGTACATGTTGATTACAAGTTGTTTAGTATAGGTTGGTGCATGGTTGATGCACTTGTTTATGGTATAGGTTGAGGTATAGGTTGATGCATGGTTCAAGTTATTGGTACATGTTGTTTGGTGTAGGTTGATTGGTACAGGTTTACAACAATATATCTCATAGTGATAGTGTGACAATGGTTCCATAATTCTACTTATACTTCAGGGTGGTTGGACGAGGCAAGGACAAGTGGTTGTAGCCACCTTTTGGTTGTATCTGAAGAACATAGGGGATTGTAGCCTCCTTCTGGTTGTAGCCAAAGAATTGGGGAGTTGGAGCTTCCCTCAGGTTGTAGCTTGAGAAACTAGGAGGTTAGAGCCTCCTTCCAGTTGCAGCTGGAAAACAAAGGAAGTTGGTGCTTCCAATGNNAGGAAGTTGGTGCTTCCAATGAATGTAATTTTTAAAGACATATAAGAAAATGCATTCTGTGGTTTTCTCCCACTTTGGGTTTCCACGTAAAAACACTGGTGTACTGTGTATGTGTATGATTGATCATTTGTTCATTGTTTATTTACTCTGCAATTATTGGATGATAATGATACATTGATATAACACTTTCATTATATGGTTAAAAATGATTACATTTATCTATTACTGATTTATCCCCCCTCTCAGTAATCCAACATTGACATCAATGGAAAATATTTACTCCTCCCATGTTTAATCTATGTCTGCTAATATGTTGTTGACCAATTATCTGCCTGCCTCAACTGAATGACTCCCCATGTCAATCTGCTCTCTTTGCCTCTGACTGATTTCTCCCTTTGTTTATAAAAGGGTAGTTCTTCCTAACAAGGTCTCTCCCCCTGTCATCTCTACAATATTCCATGTATACCACTATATACAACATATTGTTGTCGTTGCGAATACTGTCGCCCTACTAGAACAATGTGCAACCATAGATCATACTTATGTGACTTGAAGTCGATGTGTATGATTGATCATTTGTTCATTGTTTATTTACTCTGCAATTATTGGATGATAATGATACATTGATATAACACTTTCATTATATGGTTAAAAATGATTACATTTATCTATTACTGATTTATCCCCCCTCTCAGTAATCCAACATTGACATCAATGGAAAATATTTACTCCTCCCATGTTTAATCTATGTCTGCTAATATGTTGTTGACCAATTATCTGCCTGCCTCAACTGAATGACTCCCCATGTCAATCTGCTCTCTTTGCCTCTGACTGATTTCTCCCTTTGTTTATAAAAGGGTAGTTCTTCCTAACAAGGTCTCTCCCCCTGTCATCTCTACAATATTCCATGTATACCACTATATACAACATATTGTTGTCGTTGCGAATACTGTCGCCCTACTAGAACAATGTGCAACCATAGATCATACTTATCAAACGATACTTGGACATGTCCATTGCTTCTCATCGATCTCTAACCATATGTACCCATCTCTACCCATGATGCTTCTCTACTGTATAATTCTCTAAATTCATCTGAGATACTTTTATACTCTGCTTGCCACATGACTACAATTATCTGTGAAACAATTAACTCCACTCATGTTCACCTTTTTCAGTCTTTGCTATCCACTTCCGTGAGTGTCCTCGTTTCTTGGCCTTTGTTCTATAATATTCTATTATTGCAACTTCATTTTTCTTCCATGTTTCATTTACTCTTCTTGTCGTATTGTATGAATCATTTCTCATTGATTGTCTCCTTGAGTTCCAATAATCCTGGGCTTTGTGGTCAAATCCACCACAACTATAACATCTCATAGTGTGACTATGTGGAACAATATGTCTAACAAGATTGCATTTCCAACATCTTATAATGTTGTTTTGTTCCATGATGCCTACAATCCAAGGATTGATGACCATATTCATTACAAGAAAATAAATGACCATTAAAATCACTTTCATACTTCCTTTGACTCATTCTTGAAGGTGTCTCTCTTCAAAACTTGCTTTGAGGTGTAGGATTAACTTCTTGATGTCTTCCTTGATTTGATCTTATGAAGATTGTAGTGTTGCTTTCACTCTTGGAACATGAAGGACCTGCATCGGACCTTCTTTCACTCTTTAAAAATGAAGGACCTGCATCAGACCTGTTTTCACCCTTTACAAATGAAGGACCTGCATCAAGCTTCACATGAGTACCAATTTCTTCCTTGTTGTAGCCAAGACCGGATTTATCATTTGGTGATCTTTGGCTATCCAAGATTTCATCCAAGATCGTAGAGATTTTCATGAACTTGACATGGGTGTTTGACTTCTCAACTTTCTTTCTAAGATTCACAACTTTTTCTTCCAACTTATGGAATGACTCTTCCCTTTCGTTCAATTGGTTCCACACTACCTCCTCTCTTCTTTTGGATTCTCCAAGTTGGGTCTTCATATTGACATTGCTTTCTCTTAGTTCTTTTAGATATACAAGGTTTCTGCTAACCTGATCATCTTCCTTCTTCTTTTCTTTTCCTTCATTGATTTCATTTTTCAATCTCTCGATCTCCTCTTCTTTCTCTTCTAACTAAATATCTTGCTCATATATGACCTTTTCATTGTCTTTGAACATTTCCTTTATTTCTAAGATATGATTTTGATTGCTAAGCCCATCATCTTCCTTCTTTTCTTTTTCTTGTTTGATTTCATTCTTCAATTTATCGATGTCCTCTTCTTTTTCTTCTAACTGAATATCTTGCTCAGATATGACCTTTACATTGTCTTTGAGAATGTCCTTTATTTTTAAGATATTATTTTGATTCTTTTCAAGAAATTATTTAGTGTACTCATGAAGATAGTTATAGTCTGAATCACTATGGTCATTTTTGTATTCAACAAAACCCAAATAATTTTTTTGTTTAATATTTGATAGTTCTTCTTCTACTTCTTCCATGGGATAAATTCTAACAGAACTTTCTTCTATTGTATCTGAATCTTCTTCTTTACTTGCAGGGGAAAATTTAATATTAACATTATTGCAATAAGAAGATTGTGAAGAGTCGTTACCTTTATTGATGACCGATTCTTCCTCCTCATCCTTGATAGGAATGTCTTATGTGTCTTCTCTTTTGATTTGATACACCTTCTCTAAATTTCATCCATAAGTTTGTGGTGGATGTGCATAGTCCCATGCTTTCTTTGACGGTATTTGATAGTCCATTGAGAAGAATCTTCAATGCCACTTCATTGTTCTTACTTACTCTTCTTCGGGCTACAAACTTGGATAGATTCTTTGAGGTAGTTAAGTGCCAGGGCTTACTT
>CBVK0103724108.1:0-18845 GCA_900067695.1 Picea abies
CTAGATATCGGGAATAACAGGCCCTGCCAGTGAAGAGACACTTCACACGTGCCAAAACTTGTATAAATAAAGGAGGCTAGCGCCTCATTTGATCACAACTCACTTGCTCAGTTTGAGAGACAAGTTCTGATCTGTTACCGGCAAAGGAGAGAGAGAGTGGCGCATATCTTGGAGAGGACTTTCTGTTTTAGCATAAGATCTCTTGGCATTGTATTGGCTATCTATATTAAGGAAGTTTTGCTGGGTTTTCTTCCCCTAGAGGGTTTCCCAGGATAAATGATTTGTCTCTTGTGACTGTGTATTTCTCAGTGATCTTGTTCTTAAGTTGATGTTATCTATTGAAATGCAAAGAACTATAATAATGGCATAAACATTAACAAGTATGACTTGAGTATAATGATTATGGCCCTAAGAGGAGTACTTGGTTCAATACTCTTATGACTCCCATTGACCAAGCATTGACTGGTCGATATTCGCCATACTCTTGAGCATCGGTGAGCACTCCTGAGTATTGTTTAGTAGTCCCGAGTATATGTATGAGTCAATATTCACCATACTTGTTAGTAATTCTTCATGGATTAAAATGAGCTGTTTTGTGCCTTTTAAGAATGCCAAGTATGCTAAGTCACCTGGCTCAGAGAGTATGAGTATTGTAACTATGGTGAAAACAATCCATTTGTATAGCAATTGAGTAATTACTGATATTTCGAATGATTGGTTCATCTGTCTAAAATAGTTGACTGATATATTTTGTTCTATTTTTTTCCTCTTCCTTTTGAAATGATTCTTATATTACAGAAACAATCACAGGATTACATCAGACTGCTTTATTGCAGAGTCTATTTCAGTTGTAAGGTGAACTTTTGTCCTACTTCTACACGTAGATAACATCTAAATAGTATGTACCTATACATTTAATGCTGTATCAGGACCTGGAACCATAAAAGTGCAGTGCTAATCACAATATGTAGCTTCCATATGCACCCCTGAAATAAGGCACTTGATGTAGATAAATCATAGGAATGTTTCTGAATGTCTTGTGAAAGGAATTTTTCATATCAAAGTTGAATGTCACATTCGAATATGAATTTTGAATGTCCATCTTTTTTTAATTGACAATCATCTGATGTAAACTAGGCTCTTCTTTTTCTTCTCTAATTTAATAGCAAAGATCCATATTCAACAAATATTATGTTGAATATGGAAAACCTTCATCATTACTAATTAGAAGAAATAAAAAGAAGCGGTGAGTAGGGAAAACTAGATAGGAGAATTGAGGGAGTCATTCTAGAAAAGACTCACTTGGTAAAACATGACCGAGGGAGGATATGATTAGCGTCAGGAAAAGGGTAAAAGAACTTGCATTTGGTGATAATATTGAGAATTCAACATTACTAGATTCTTATGAAACAGGATACATTATCATTCCCGAACAATTTGGAACATACCAGTTCATTAGCAATTTAAGTATTGCTATTGTAGTCCACTTCTCCATATTACATTTGGAAGGAAAACTGTAAAAAGTACATTTAAAGCAGCCTGAGCCAGACTGTCCATAGGAATCGAGTGACTATAGAGTTGTTCATTCACGAGAAAATCAAAAGATGTTAAATGATATAGGTTATATTCCTTATCTTTTGATGCTTGGAAGTTGGAATTAAACAAAAGGATTTCTATAGATTTGATAGAGAACCAATAATTTTATTGGTGGTTGATGCAAGTTCTTTTTTATGTCATTCTATATATGTTCACTCAAAATATAGGAAGATAATCGATTTTTTTATTTGTATATACTATCTCAATAGATCCTGTAGGTTCTTGTTTCAGTTACCTATAGATAGAAAGAAAAGAAAAATGACTGATCCATCAAAAACTAATTCAGACCCATAACCTAGTATTAAGTACACAGTCTAATCTGTGGTAAGCCACGTACTGATAAATAGGCATGCAATATAAAAAATTTACTAATAAATTTGTGTGAAAAGCTTTCTATCTTAAGCAAGATCCTTCTTGTGCATTATTGCTCACATGTCTTTATGTTCATGCAGAGGTGAACCAATGACAGTCCAAGCCCCAGGAACACAAACCCGAAGCTTCTGCTATGTTTCTGACATGGTAAAATGGTTTCATGTTTCTTTGTTTGATCCTCATATATATATATATATATATAAGCTTTACATGGCTAACATATTTTATGTCAGGGATAAGTGATAGTTATATATTTTCATTTCAAGTGTAATAATATTTTCTTGCAAGCAAATCGGTATTCCTTCTCATGAAGAAGTTATTAAAATATTATTTTCAATTTCAGTTTTAAAAGTTTGAATTTTAGAAATTGTCGTATGTGGTTCTTGATGATACAGGTCGATGGGTTAATTCGGCTTATGGAAGGAGATAATACTGGGCCTATCAATCTTGGAAATCCAGGTTACTTTGTCTTATTAGTTCAATTTATTGAGGGCCATCTCTTCCATTGTCTGAATCTTCTCGCTGATTTATCTTGTGTAATGCATGATGTAGGAGAGTTTACAATGCTAGAACTTGCTGAAGCTGTGAAGGAGGTATACACTTGCTTTACTGATTGTACTCCTGGATTTTCCTAGGAACTTAGAAACTCTATTTTGATGTTTGTTATATTGATGCAAATGATGGAACCTAATGCAGTAAATTAAAAATAGAAGTTATATTACAAAGCTGTCTATGGAATTCCTTCCAAATCAAGTGATGGTCCCATTTACTTTATTGTACAATGTAAACCTCATTTTGGCCTATATGTCACTGCACAGCTCCTTGTTGAATCCTGAATTGGTTATCAGCCAATCATAATCATGTTCTTGCAACGTGTGGTCTCAGTTAGGAGATTTGCAGCTGAAGAGAAAACAAAACATTCATAAAGGTGAAAGGTTACCTGGTCTGGTAGTTGAGACTCCTTGATAGATATAGTTTGTACTTGTAACTTCAGCTCCTTTGCCGAGTCCATAGTGTTTATTGGCATCTCTTCTTGATATGTTTGTACTTTATTAAAGCTAGTTCAGTGCCCTGGAAAACTTATATGAGACTCAAAAGACTGTTGCCATTTAGCATATTACCTACACTGGCATTCTAATCTCAGACTGGGGAGGAAAATCAAAATTAGAGTTTGATGTAAAGGGAAGGATATGCGCTAAGTGGGAACCTAACACTCGAAGGAATATAAAGGGGATATGGTATTAAATAATATATATGTAGCTCCGATTCTTTACAGACAGAAACAATGTAAATAGTTAAAGGCTTTAATCCCACGGTAGACTGTAATGAATGATGGGGTTGAACCTTGATTAATTTTGTTCAGAGGGGAATTGTATAATATTTGGACTCAACTTATTTGGAATCTCCTCAAGGTGTTGAGGATCTTTAGGCCACCTATTAGAATTTTGTCAGTTGCTGGTAAGAATCATGATTAAGGTTTATATGAATGCCTGGATTGTGAACGAGGATAATTCCTTTTTCAGTCCAGCACGAGACAACCTTTTTGGGAGGGCGCAGTACTTAGGTAGAAATTCATTAGTGAATATTATGTACAAACTTTATGCTATATGTTTTGTCCAACTTTTACATGGTAGTATATTTTTTGTAATCAAATGTAATTACATGCTGTATTTAACTTATTCGTTTTGTTCCAAGAGGTAAATGTGTTCAATTCCTGTTCTTGCTACTGCATGACAACATATTCTGTATTTGATTGTGCAGCTTATTGAAACGTCAGCAACTGTAAAGATGGTTGAAAACACTCCAGATGATCCACGCAAGAGGAAACCAGACATTACAAAGGCAACAACACTTCTTGGATGGGAGCCCAAGGTTCATGCCTACATGATAATCTTTACATTTTGCTTTCATAGACAAGAATATTTGAAATAGAGCTTCTGGTATTTATCTCAACAAGTTCTGCTGCTTACAGGTTACCCTACGGGAAGGGCTACCGCTTATGGCAGAAGACTTCTGTGAGCGGTTGGGAGTTTCTAAAAAGTGACTTTTCCAGAAGTTCAAAGTACAGCCAATACAAAAGAAATCATTTTTGTTTTCATAGAACAAATTTGTTTCTCACTGGCTGGAATCTGCTAGATATTGTTGCTTGAGCTTTCTGGAGATAAACTGTGTATAAAATTTGAAATGTCCAACGTTTCAAGTGGATACTCCACCCATTATCAGGGACAAATAAAGCTGAAATAATCAACTGTTATTCAAAACTAGCAAAGAGGTCATGCTAATGGCAGTTTTGGACTAAAATTGAATGCCCCATTTTTTTTTGTCTTCTGTAGTGTTCTTAGCTGCGTGCTTTTAAATTTCTTGAACAAACTATAAAGTCATTTCTTTCATTTTTGTGTTGTCCTATAATAGTCAATAATTTGATGAATAAGATAAATCAGCAAAATTATATATTTTCTTCAGAAGAAAATTTGGGCACAAAATAGTGTAAGCTTATAGTGATGTCTAGAGAGGAAGTTTTGTAATCAGGATCAAGATTCAAATTTCATTGTTTTTCTTATAATATGGGGTATGTGTGTGTGTGTAAGTAGTAACCCATTTCTGTATTGTGTTATAGTCACGTCTAGCCTTATTAAAGGGGTTGCAATGGGGATCGTACTTTGGTTTATATCTTCTCATAGCTCCGAGGTCACAGCATCCCTTTGATTGACCAAGTTGTTAAATGTAATATGGTCACATGTCAAAGTTGTCAAATTGACTGGCCATTATTGTTTTGGGTATGTAATATGATTATCATCATGTGAAAAGCTACAAGATGTGCTAAAATTTTCACCGTTGCTGAAATTTTGTAGCCATTTTTTCCAATTTTGCCCAAAACAGAATTTGAATATTTTGCACAAGACAACTCTAGTCCAATCATTCAGAGAAACAAAACTGTGATCAGAACAGCTACATGTTTTAAGGACATAGGAAACAGGTTATTGAGATATGGACTAAAAGCCTTGCCAACCTAAGTCTCAGATAACTCATGTTATTGAGAGTTATCACACTTAAAACTGAACATGACAGATGTCTCATGTTATTGAGAGTTATCACACTTAAAACTGAACATGACAGATGACTAGGGAGTTTGCAACATGCTCGTGTGAATTAAACTGAATTGCAACACACTTGACGGGGAAACTGCTACTCAGGCTATAAGTTTGTAGGCCCTAGCAAGCTAGACCTTACCCACTATTGACCGTATTCTTCCACTAGATGAGCTTATAAAGGCATTGAGAGTTATAATAGATGATAAAGCACCGATGATGGATATCTTTCTTCAACAATTCTATAAAGCAAACTGGATCTCCTAACATTTACTAGGAAGCAAATAGAAACTAGAGGTGTTACCACAAGGGGAATATTAAGCTTCTTCTCAGGTAGTTAACAATGAAATAATAGCAATCACCTTGCTCATTGTTTTTTATAAGATTTTATATAACTTATTCCTCGACCTTAAGATTATTAGGGTTAATGTGATGCTTCTAGCCAACCAATTTGCAAACTTACTCCCTTATCTTTTTGTGTGAAAAAAATAAACCTCCATTCCCTTTAATGATTGTAGGATTCACTCTATCCTGCCTTTAATGAACTAATCACTATATCTGGTCCTTTTATTCAAGATGTCAATTAGAAGTTTGGAATCCCTTTCTATCTTAACACTGTGAAATCCCTAAGGTTTGCTTAAGATTATCCCCTTTGCTAATGCTCATGTCTTTGATTGGTTATTTGACACTCTAATTTTTTAAAAAGAAAATGCATAGAATTACACCATTCTCATCCCCCTTAGAACCCTACCTGCCCCTGATTGGATAGGATTTACACTATTGCCCCATAAAATTGAACTTAATTATGTTCGCCTTCCTCCCAAGTCTTGATGGCATGCCCCATAACACATAATTTTTTTTTCTCCAATTCTATTCTCCTTTGCTCCCAACACCTTATAGCATGCCCCACATGCGCATGCACACTTTTTTTCTCCAAGGAAAACCTCACGGAATTCCTTTGTCTTCCTTGAAATATCGGATGGAGGGTGGGTAAACTGTGAACCATACACGCAATTTTTTCTCCAAGGAAAACCTTGCGGGATTCCCTTGTCTTCCTTAAATTATTCGGATGGAGGGCGATTAAATTGCCAGCAACAATAGAGATTGGTAAGCTAGAGAGATTCAATTGGATTTGAACCTAAGACCTATAGTCTCCTTGTTGGTAACATGCCTTGGGTGGATGGTTCAATTGATTGAGATAACCCTTTGCATGGTGCAACAAACCTTGCAATTACCTAAATGCTAAGATTAAGAGAGCATTAATGGAAACATAAGTTACAACACTAGATCGAATCAAGTGCCTTACAAAAAATAATCACTAGCCTTTTTACCTTGTTCCCCGTGGTCATGTAGCAAGGTTTAATGGACAATTTATCCTTTTCTTTTTTGACTTTGGTCCAAAATCCTCTAGATCATGTCATGTTTTAGATCTCACTCATTGATTTTCACTGATAACAATAGTAAAAGGGTTAGAATCCCTTCCTTCAAGTTTTGATTTGGAGAATTTAATTATGGGGTAGAAAGTCCATTAACAATTAAATTTCCCATTTTAAGGGTCTCGATGGCATTGATTTCTTTAAGAGGGGCCATTGATTCTTCCCTTGGTTGTTTAGGGATGTTGAGTGTCTTGGAAACAATCAGATTTGAAACTTTAGCTAGTTTCTTAGGGGCCTTAGGAAGCTCAACCCATAAATGATCCAAATTATATTTCTTTTACGAGGATGATTTTCAAGGTTTAAGAGTCTTATACAAAGAACTTGGGGAAGTTGCCGCCATAGGGCCATGGGAAAACTAATAATTATGTATATTAAATACGTATCTTAACATTTTCAACCATAGGTTTATTTTCCAAGATACATTTTGTTTTTTATGACAAGCCTTGGCCCTATGTGCACCCTTTAGATGTTGAGCACCTCCCTTACTAAGGTCACATTCTAGATTGAGAGGATACATACCTACTCAAATTTAGAGGAAGGGACTTAATGATGATTTGCTTATAATATATATTATGTAGAATATACAAAGCAATTAACTTGGAATTAATATAGGTGAACAAGGGTTATATGGTTTATTTGCAAATGGTTGATGGGGGTAATAGGGGATATACACGATAATCAGTTGGAGAATGTCATTGATTATATTTTGAATGACATGCATCTAGAAATAGTCATCGAATATTTAAATAACATTAGTCATTTAATGTTCGTTGTATATTTATTGATCCTATGTATTTAGCGATCTATATGATGATCATTGTTGATAGATGTTTTAATGACACTCTTTTTATCATCATCATTATAGAATTTATTAACAAGGGTTTTCAATGGTCATTAATAGATCATTCTGTGTTTATAGCTCTTGAAAGGCAAAGATGGTGTATTCTTTTCTTCTTAACTGGTTTAGAGAAATTTTCCTTCAATCAACTTATATATGTTTTTTTCAATACTTTTAATTTCTTTTGTGAAGAGATAAAGTGGAAATAATGTCCATTTTAAAATTAAAAAGGATAATATTTTTGTCAAAGTAATGAATTTATATTAAATTAAAAATGAGTTTGGAAAATTACAACAATAATTTTAAAATAATAAGCCATGTGTATCTTTGACATGTTCCTATATTTCGAATATAAGAGATACGAAAAATATTATACATTTTTCCTTTTTAAAACAAAGTTTATGTTGTATTCAAAATTCAAATTTCAAACAAGCTAATTCAATTTTACCATAAGTCATTGCTATCTAATCCAATTACAAAAATACCAACCATCTAATTTCTTCCATCATACTCACGACATATACTAATTTATTTTCATAAGCAACAATTGCACATAAAAACTACATTCTAGATACAAATTTACTTTCATGAGCAACAATTACACATAAACTAGATTCTAGATATAACTTTTAATATTGATCATAAACTAGCTAGTGGTTAATCTCCCCTTATCGATGACCAACTCCCTTGAGCAACTCTTCAATATTAATAAATAAATAAATAAATATAATGGCCTGTGTTTTCAAAAGTTTTTACAAGACCTCACCAAACCTTAATTGCGAAAGCCTTATAAATTAACATCTACTTCAAGTTTGTGATTTTGGACTTAAAATAATCGATGAAGATCCTCCAAAACTAACTTCTCTTTGTCCCCATTTCTTCCCTAATAGAACACATAATTAACTTGCTATGTTAATCTTTGTTTTCATCAACAAAGACCAATTGTTCTATATTGTTCAGTGGAGAAATGTACATGAAACATTAATATAAATCTTGGGTTTTAACTTTGTATAGGGATCCCATATAACCTCGGCCACCCAAAGAGCTACAAACATTGTCGTAGAATGCATTATGTCATACTTATGAAATTAATTGTTTCCCTATTGCTCCACTTGTTATTCAAATGTCTTGTGTAACCTTCCAGGTCTTCACTTGGTGTAAAAGTCCCTAAACTCAAGTTGTGAGACCCCAAGGGAAACTTAGGAAAACCACCCATTGTTACCTTAGTAGCCTTGCCTTTCTCTCTTTAGTCTAGATGAACTCTATCCCAGGGGGGTATCCCTATCGTTAACTAAGCTCAAGATGTTGTAGTATAAAGTGGGAGCAAGAGAGCTTAGAAAATAGAAATAGTTTTGAAAATGTTTTGTATTTTGGGTGGTGGATGAAAGGGAAGACCAATGCCTTATTTTGTTTGGGAAATGGGGTCATGCATGCAACTTCAAAGGGAAATTCTTCAAAATATCTATGAGTTACTTGGGTTGTTAAAACAAGATCCAAAAATCCCTAGATTCGATAAACTAAATATTATAGATTCTAAGAAGGAAAGGGTCTTCAAGAATCACACCACTTCCAAATCGATCTGAGAGTATCCCTATTGAAAGAAATCAATATATTCTTTCGTTCTTTAAGAACTAGTAGGCATGGGTTCTCTCTTTAAAGGAAAAATGACAAAGAGGGTTTAATGATACCTCTTCCAACGTAGCAATATTGCTTCTCTATGCCTCCCAAATCAACTTTGAAAATCCATACCTACAACATAAGCTTACCAATATGCATCAAGGATATATGCCACACATATAACAAAGTTGTACATACATTCCACAAAGCTTAGACAAAGATAGAGACAATTTTATTCCATAGCTTGGGAGTTCTTTCACTCACACTTTACAGTAGAGAGAGTAAACCCTTCTATACATTTCAACTCTATCTCCCTTTACAATAAACAAGTATTTGTTTTCCTAGATCCATTAGTCCTCTAAGGAATAACATTAAAATAACCTTTTCAACAACTTTATTACTAAAAGTAGCAATGAGTTGTTGAGATCCACAATTTCCTCTAAGAGGTTACAATAAAATATCCAAGGAAAACAATACAATAATGTCCTCATTTAACTGACTCCAATAGACAAGTCAAACAATAGTAAAATAATGGAGTTAGTTAGAAACCACCTCCAAAAGATAGAGCCAGAGAGAAGGGTGCCACCTTTAGATGAGGGTTTGACCATATCAATCCATAACTAGATCCTCAAGATGTGTGCAATACAACCAACTCCAATCACATGTGTGGTATCCAAGTCTAAATCATCCCATGAAATGAAATAAGGATCCATGTGGAATGTATCATCATCCCAAGGTAGAAGACCAAGTGGGTATCTTCCATATGTGGAAATCCTTACCAAAATAACATGGAAATATGTGTAAGTTATCTTCTCAAGTGGACTTCTTCCTCATCATGAAAAGAGTGTTAAAAGGGCCTCAATAAATGGAGCACTCAACATAAGTGTCATAAGTCGTCAAGCTCAGGCTCAAGCTCCAAAGTGTAACCACCCTCAAAAGATGCGCAATAAGCCCTCCAATGGTATGTGTGGATCCAAAGTGTAACAACCATCCATAAATCAAGTGGATATCATAGAAGAAGGATGACTAGCATAGAATAGACACCATGAACCAAGGGTTAAGTCAACACAAACCCCACAAGCAAAGAATGATTTCTCTCCAATGATAAAATAACCTTAATCCATCAGAAGTGCCTTTACATGTGGGCAAGTAGGGGAGAGATCCATGAGCATGAAGTGTACGTCCATCATAAAGTGAAATCTCATCATCAAAAAATAATAAGGAATCCAAGTGCTCTAACAATAGAGTCCCACTATGCAACATGGAGTGGGTTGAACCTGTAACGACCCCTGACCGTTACGACACAAAAAAGACGTACAAGACGTAACATTTTTTTTAAAACATTAGGACAATAACGTCAACAATAAAGTCATAGAGACATATAAACATAAAACACATAGTGTATTAGCACATCAAGAAGCTTGAAGCAATTTACAACATTTACTCAGATAAAGAATACAAACGACTATGCTAAATAACATCATCAACGATCATCAAGGCGCAAAAAACATCTAATAACCGACACATGTAACATAAACTTCCATGGCGAGCGAGAAATGAATATCCACAATCATGCGTTACAGTACTTTTTATGGCGCAAGAAGTAATTACTAACGACTAATCATTATTTTTACCTTTCAATGCATGCAAGCGGAGAAATCTAAACATTAAACAATACTTCACATATTACCTTACACTTCCTAGCATGCAAGGGATAACTGAGTTGAAAGCCGTCATTCGTAATTAACTAAATAACTAAATAATTGAACATCTAAAACTATCATCCCATACATTCCTTTTTATGCGTGCAAGATTTTAACTGAATCCAAGTGAACATGCATTCACATCATCCATTGTGCAAGAGTACCCAAGCCCCTTTGTTCCAAGGCACAAGGAATCTAATCACTGAGTCCCTTAATTATTGATGTCCGAGAAGTCACAAGGTATCGTTCATAATTTAATATTAATAATCATCTAAAAACAATAAATTAATCATTCTATATAGCTATTAAAATATTCCAATAACATTTTCACAAACTAAAGATATAAAAAGTTCCTAATAACAATTTCAAAATTAAAAACTAAATCAACATAATTTTTCTTCAAGTAAGTCTTGTGATTCTGCTACCTAACCATATCATCATCATCATTGATGAGGTTTTCATATCATCATCATTGCTAAGGTTTTCACCTTTAAAAAGCACTCTCCTTGTAACCTGGAATTTATACAAATGTGCTATCATGTAAACTAACTTTTCCTTAATTAAGCTCAATCTGTTCTCTTGATTTTATTAATATTTATTTAATGTGTGTAATGATTGTAAACTGGTTTAATTTGCTTTTTGATAACATTCAATTTCTCTCTTCTTTTAATAAACCTTTCATTTAACTTTTTCAATAAGAAAAATAACTTATTTTAATGAATATAAAAAGTTTTTTAACAAAATATTACAATTTGTACAGGACTTTAAATCCCTTTTTCCACAAATTAAAAGGATTATAAGAATAAAAATAACTTATTTTAGTGAATATAAAAGGTCTTTTAACAAAATATTACAATTTGTACAGACTTTAAATCCCCTTTTCCACGAACTAAAAGGATTATAAGAATAAAAATAACTTATTTTAATGAATATAAAAAGTCTTTTAACAAAATATTACAATTTGTAAGTGACTTTAAATCTCTTTTTCCACAAACTAAAAAGATCATATGTCCTGATCACATTACATAATATTCCAGTATGCTGCCACCTATATTCTATAAAATCTTTAAATCCTTTTTTCCACAAACTAAAAGGATCATATGTACTGATCACATTACATAATATTACAGTATGCTGCCACCTATATTCTATAAAATCCAGCCACTATTTTAATCAATTGTTTTACATATTCTTTAAACCTTTCATTTAACTTATTGAAACGACAACCTTCCACTATTTTATAAAAAGAAATAACTATCTACAAGGCTAATTAAAATAATAAATGAGAAATTTATAATTGTAACCAAGGGAAGATCCCCTCGATTAATTAATTGTACGTTGGTTACTAAGCACACCTCCAGAAATATACGAGGCAACATACCTCCTCAATGCGAATGTCAGGAATATTTAAAACATAATTCAACTGTCCTAAATAAAGGAATGGATTAACGATAACCTGGACAACCGTTATTTAACCACGCCCCGATTTTACAAAAATAAACTGACAAAAATCATAAAGGGAACGTTGTTTTATCACACCAAACTCGCGGAGGTACACGCCTAACCAGCAGGAGTGGGGCCGCGAATTACTCTTGTAGAAGAGAAATAGAAAAACAGAGGTATTGCTTATTTTTATGAAAATTTCAGGTATTTTTTATCCCTGTATTGTTAGTTTAAACAAAATTTATGTTAATTATGTATAGAATTGTTTATTTAGATAAGAGTTTGTGTGGCTTCCCTGTCTATTTGAATGAGAGGTTGCACTGCTTACTGTAAAGCTGAAAGTCTGAAAAAACAACGGGATTATAGGACCTCATACTGAATGGAAAACTTACGAAGAAGCATGTTCAGTTCGTTATTCTCAAAGCACTTACAAGTTCCAATCAATAAAAAGGAATTAAAAAACAGAGAGAAGGGGGAGTATTAATCTTGAATGAAAACACAACATAGGGATATGACACTAGTAATATAGCTTGCGGGATGGCCCACAAGGCATGACGCCGCAATAGCAAGCGATGCTAGTTCTGAACAGAGAGTGATTTTACTGTCAATCTATAGAACTTGGTTCAAACAGTAGTGACAGGTCATTTCTCTAACTACTATTACCAAAAACAAAGTAATGAAGGGAGAAAATGCTTCATCATTTGGTCAAACACATCAATTGAAAACTTAGGGTAAATATAACACGACAAGACCAAGGAACTGGAAACTCAAAAAAACAAACAAAAAAGATCAGCAGTGATAAAGATATTCGAACCATGGACTGCCAATTATAGTTTGACCGAATTCATAGCAAATGACATGAAAGAAAGTCATAGAGATCAGACCATACCAAAAGAATAAAAACCCAGTGCAAAATCACTAAGTTCGGATGCTAAACTCCATAAATTCTTAATGTGATTAATTCAAACCAGTGGATATTACTATTGCTTTGCCCGGATGGCATACCTTGGTAGTAATCGCTGAAATTCACAGAGGTGGACACTGGTGACTCGTATTTTGGCTCCAAATCAGCGGAAACCCTGAAACTGCAGGAAATTAATGATCGCAGGATAACTCAATAATTCAATAGAAAAAATAAGTGAACTATAAGATACCTGAGACTGATTTGCATAAAGAGAAAATTGATTACAATATGTATATAGATGAAATTAATGATCGCAGGATACTGAATAATTCAATAGAAAAAATAAGTGAATCTATAAGATACCTGAGACTGATTTGCATAAAAGACAAAATTGATTACAATATGTATATAGATTTGGAAATTGAAGATGCCTCTTTATGAGAAAAACATCGTAAACGGGTTAATTATGATGATAAAAAAATCTTATAATCAAAACCGTGGTTCCGTGGGCCTCAAGATTTACTAATTAACGAACCTGTCCACGAATGCTTTCATTATATTTTTGTCAAAGTCTCCCAATCAACCTCGCTATTGAGGAAATGCTAATGCCTATATTGGGGCCACCACTTCAAAGAGCTCAACATACGACAAACTCAGAGAAATTGAATTTTAATAGGGAAATATTATACCCCACTGACTTATTAATGGAGTCTTTTAAGGTAGTTATATTAATTAAAAAAAAATATTGCCTATATATAATAATATATTAATTATCTAACTTATTTATAACATATAACTATTATATATAGATTTATAGATTTTAACTTATATTTAATGTGATTGAGGAGGAGCATGTAGACTATTTAAAGAAAAGGAAAGAGGAATTTTTCAAATATTTGTTCAAATCGAGAGATGAATTAATCAAGCATTGGAAAGTGACTACAACTTCAAGTCTAGGTTATGATTGAAAGTTTGAAAAGAATGTATTTTACTTTTACTTGTTTCTAACAAGGGGTATTTTTCAAAAGTCGAAAATCTATATAAATTCTAGGAGATGTGTCAAATAGTTGGGTGAAAATCCTGAGAAAAGATGTTGTGTCGGGTGTTAATACCAACACAAGCAACAAGGTACAAGATGGTAAATTGCAAGGGCTAGATGAGAATCTCAAGGCCTTACAATTTAAGGCAATTCAAAACAATAATGGAGAAAACAATACTAAGAGATCACAAGGTAAAAGCATTGGATGTGAAGGTAGGAGGATATATGTAACACAATCTTCAGTTAGAAAGGAAGAAAAAACATGCATAACCTAGGTTTTAGATCTCCCAATCTTAAGGTGGGTTTAACTCCTACGATTAGTGCTCGTATAGAACTCAAGGCTTATGAAGGAAAGTAGGGATCATGGATTCCAAAGCCTACTCCTGGAAGAACTAAATGGAGGATTATTGGAACAAAGAATAGAAGCTAAGGGGGTGAATTAGGTAGAGGTGAGGGCAGTAAGGAGGAAGAAGAAGTGTGTTCAAGCCAAGAAGGAGAGGATAAAGCTTATGTTGGGAGACGACATCTCAATGGAAGAGGTTATATCCTTAAGCGGCAAAGCATTGACAAGCAGGTTCTTCGAAAAGGTAATATCTAAGAAATATATGTACATTAGGATTAAAAAAAGGTTTGGAAAAGGCATCTAGGGTATATCCCCATTTTCATGTGCTTACTAGGGGATGGTTAGCCTTTGAATTTAAATTGAGGCTAGATGCAAAGAGTATCTTGGAAGGTAAGTGTTTTTGGGGTGCTACATTTTTTACATTAAAGAGATGGACACCATGATTTATCTGATGAAGGGAGAAAAAGACCTCACAATCTATTTGAGTGAAACTACATGGGTTTCCCTTAAAATTATGGAATAGAATGGTATCATAGGCAATTGGTAATTCCATGGGGACCTTCATCGATTTGGAAGAAAATAATTTATCCAAAATCAACAAATCAGTAACCAAAATTTTGATGGAGATTGACCTTAGAGAGGGACTTTCGTAAGAGATGGAAATTGAATGTGGAAATGGAAATTCGTTCAGATGTTGGAATATTGGAACATCGCCTTTACATGTAGATTTTCTCATACTATTGGTTATATGGTGAAGGATTGTCAATGTCAAGACAATACCAAGGCTATATGCTGGAAAATCCCTCTAAGGAAGACAAAAATGTGTTTATACATAGTAAGGAAGGCAAGTTAGTATTAGAAGTTGTAGAGGAAGAGAGGAATTTAGCTAAGGTAGTTGTATAGAAAGACCTAATAGAACTTTCAAAAGGGGCAACGTTGAAAGATTGTTATATGGAGAATGGTGGAGAAGCACAAAAAAAAAATGAGAGGTGGGCATGGAAGAGTTCAACCTATAAAAGGATGTGCAATCAAAAGGTATGTTGAATAATGATAATCACCCTTAACTCTTAGTGTATAGTGATTTGGGCTTGAAATTTCCCTTTGAAGTAATCCTTGTAGATTGTCATAGCACTCATAAAGAAAATCTAGAAGTCCACTTGTCCCCTTGTAAGCCTCTAGAAGCTTCTAGTCAGTTGAGCCTTTTTGATAATCCTTGAGCAATAGTGATCTTGTGTTAAAGGAGAAAAAGACAGTAGAAGTAGGGGCATGTGTCATCAAAAGTTGTTCTTCTAGTCCCCTTTTTGTTTCATGAGAGGACTCTAGAAGAAGAAAAAGGCCTAGATATAAACCAAGATCCAAAAAAATGAACAACAAAAAGAAGATGAGGATATTGAAGGGGGTTTAGCCCCAAATTCAAGTCAAACTATCTTTGTGGGTAGGAAATCTTTCATGTCCATAGAAAAAAAAGAAAGTGGAAAAGGAATCCTAGAAGGTAGACAATTGACCATTAAGGGGGGGCTTAGACCAAGGAATGCCTCAAAGAAGGTTTCGCAATGCTAATCCTATCTTTAAATGTGAGGAGGGTAGGGGGCACTCACAAAAAACTAGCACTCAAGAGAATGTTTGATTAGCTTAAACAAGAGGTAATTTTGGCCAAAGAGATTGTGTTTAAAGGAAGAGAAGTAGTATAAATGTTGTCATCTTTGCTTAAACATTGGAACTTCTTATCCTTAGATTCCAATGTAAAGTATGGTTTATTAACCAGATGGAATAACTCCCTTAATGTTATGCAAACTTTGTTTCTTAATGTAGGAATACATGTTGAATTATGGTGAAAGGAATTAGAAAAGTCTTTTCATTGCACACATTGGGTGCCTCCACGCAGGAATGAACTACAGATTGTTCTCCCTCTCAAGTTGTATCACCCATCAAAGGATCTCAACTACATTTTAGTTTCGAACCAGAGTTGATATCACTCCTCGAATTTGTTTCGAGCCCAATAAAAATGTTGAATTAGTATGGCTCCCCTCCGTAGCATCCTTTGTCAAAGAGAATCCTAGCCATGATTTTCCTAGACGCCAAGTTGACCTTGGCGATCTCGGATACCTAACCTGGAACAAAGAGATAAGGTGGACAAGCTACAAAATCCAACGTAGGGCTAGGGTTTTAAGCTCACTAAGTCTCTACACATATTCAACTCAACTGCCTCAGATTTTACATATACTGTCAACTGGAGGATTTAGAGGCTCTTCACTGCGTGATTGAAAAGAATCAATGGCAAACACATGTTGGAGAGATGATTGCTCATTAGGTTATGGAGAATTGTTAGCAAGAGCATATGTCTTTGGGGCTTCCAGTACTCCAATTTCTAGACAACATAGAGGCAGTAAGAAAATACACAAAAAGAAGAAGCTCAAATGTAGGGGGGGTTGGCATAATGCCCGCGAAAAATATGATCTTCATTGTACCCATTGCGGAATGAATGGGTCACATGAAGACATTGACTGCAAATTTCCATGGGAGAAGATCAAAGAAAGATAGAATCTGAAAGAAGACAGAGATAGAACTTCAAAACCACAAGAAGGTAAAAACTCATGTTCATTATGTTGTTGCCCATTGCAATATAGGAGTAACTAAAGATCTATTTAGTATTGCATTTGCTTCTCAAGGAGATGCATGGCTTATTGACAAAGGCACAACCTCCCACATGACATTTCGAAGAGACTTCTTCGAAAAATTTGATGACAATGTAGATGGTGTAGTGTACTTTGCAAATAGATCAAGTCTCAAACCTTTAGGAATGGGCACCATCATGCTTAAATTGTCTGGACTACCAGATTTTCCTCTGCACATTGTACTCCATCTTCCTAAGATGCAAAGAAGCTTCATGTCCCTTGTGCACATCAGACAACAAGGCCACTCTGTTCATATGTTTGGTGGCAAAGTTGAGATAAGGAAGGATTTTGATAACATGCTTGTTATGATCTGAATGGAAGATGGAAGATTGTTGAAGCTTAATGGGGAATTTTCCCATACACACATTGTTGCATACCTCTCCCATCATGAATTAGGTATAATGACATCTAGTCTTTTGTGGCATGCTAGATTTGGCCATATTAATTATGACAATCTTCATTTTTTGAGAAAGAATGGTGCTTTTGGTTTGCCTACTATTTCTAGGAAATTGAAGCTATGTGATGCTTGTATCCTTGGAAAACACAACAAACAACCCTTTCATGATTATACTTCCAGAGCATGTAGAAAACTTGAATTTATTCATTCTGATTTGCGCATCCCTATGCATGTTCCTTTTGCAAATGGAAACAAATATATCATGACTTTTATTGATGATTACACCATGATGTGTTGGGTGTTCTTGTTGAAAGATCAATCACAAGCTTTTGAAAATTTTAAAAATTTTCATGTATGGATTCAAAATGAAGCTCGGTCTCGTATTGGCTATCTTCGCACTGATAATGGAAGAGAATATACTTCTAATGAATTTGAAAGATACCTTATCCAACATGGGATCAAACATCAAACCACAGTTCCATATAATTCCCAACAAAATGGTGTGGATGAACGAATGAACAAGAAACTCCTAAATATGTTTCATCCCATGATGTTTTTCAAGAATGTTAAATTGATGTTTTGGGATGATGCAGTTCTATGTGTAGTTTGTGTCAAAAACATGTGTCCATATCATGCTCTTAAAAACAAGAATCCATATGAAATGTGGTATGGCACATTCCTTCGGCGAGGCATCTCATGGTATTTGGTTCCACCTATTATGCCTTGATTCCTAAGGAGCAAAGAACAAGCTTGATGCCAAGAGTCGGAAGTACATCTTCTTGGGGTACTCAAATACCACCAAGGTGTATCATCTTTATGATGAGACAAACAAAAAATTCATCATTTCCATAGATATAATCTTTCTTGAATCCTCCAATAAAGATGAAATTGTTGAGAAGCAACTTGATTACCTGGATAGATTCACTCGTGTAAAGACATATCATGAATTTGATGATGAGATTCTGCATCTTGAAGGGGGGATCCCTATCTTGGGTCAATCTTTGGAATCTCCTTATGAAGCATCATCTTTCCCTCATGAAGAAGTTCATGCCACTTCATCAAAACCTGAAGTTCAATTGGATGATGTGATCGATAGGATTGAAAAGTTGAGGCTTGATGAGAACTCGACACCATCTCAATCAGTCGAGAAACCTGGACCATCCCAAAAAGGTCCACCAAATGGCTCACAAAAACACTCGAAAGTGTTCATCTTGGTGAGGTAAAAAAGATAGGAACCAGATTGTCCTCAAAACAAGATGGAGGTAATGTGGATAATTCAAACTCACCTGATGTAGATGATATGGATGTTTCATATGATTGTGAGTTGAATTTATCTACTAACCTTGAACCAACTTCCTTTAAAGAAGTTGTTTCTTGTGATGAATGGAAAGAA
>CBVK0103724136.1:0-13604 GCA_900067695.1 Picea abies
GCGGGTTAGGACCTTAACATTATATTAGTATTTTACTAATTGATGTTGATGTAGATAATGATGATGATGCTCCAACTCCATGCTGTGAATGATGATGTTGTCGATGATGAGAAAAAATTTCGATGATTTATAGATGTGCCAATCAATGTTCCAGGATGTTGATGATGTTGCTTCCCTCTCTCTCTCTCCCGATGATGTTGTATTGTAGAATACCCTTCTTGTTAAGGGGGAGTGTTGAAATATTGTAACTGCGAAGAATATTCTATTTATTATCGAGTCATTTTCTTATAGATCAATCCCCTCTTGTGGATTTATCATGTCAGGACTTATGTATGACCAAATCCCCTTTTTTTGATTGGTCAAACCTTAATTATATCATGCTAATTGAGAAGTCATACCCTAGGGCTAATTAAAGTGGTTTTAGCCACTAGTTGGACAAGTAGGCCCTTCCTAATGAAGATACACAACCCTAACACTCCTCAGCTAGTATGAATAAGAGAGGATGGCACCTCATTAGATCATTCACTCAAGTCACTCATATAGTGAAAATTTTTGGAGATAACTGTAGTTGGAAGAAGAAGGAGAGAGAGGCACATTGTTCAGTCTTGGATATTCTCTAGTGTTTGGTATTTTATCTTGGCATTGTATTGGAAATCTATATTAGGGAAGTTGTTTTTGGGTTTTCCCCCCCATGAGGGTTTCCCAGGATAAAATGTTGTGAATCTTGTGATTTTTTTTTCTCTCACTGATCTTGCTTATGCTATTATTGTCTAGTAAAATAAAAAGAACTTAATAAAAACTCTAAATTTAACAGCTGCATGCCTATGGTTGGGTGACAATACTATGATATTCCCTATGGTAAAATGAGCACATCAAATATTTTAATAGGTTATGGGCCCACACTACCTTCAGAACAGTCTAACCGCTGGAAGGTAGAGCAAGATTTCTTTGATAAGCTTGTTATAGCATGAGTTGCAACTGCAACTAGGGTTTCTTATTTTTCATCTGCACTAAACCATAATCCAACTCATTGGGCACCTTAAGTGAAGAGTTGGACCTAATTTATGCATATTCTAGTGTTCCCTAGCCTAGCACACCCTATGGTGTCCTCAGCCAACAAAAAATCAAGTTTAAGTTTTTGGTCAAAGTCAAAGTCAAAAGTTGACTGGTCAAAGTCAAAGTTAAAGGTTGACTTTTGGTCAAAATTGATTTTGTGGTCAAAGTTGAAATTTCAGGGTTTCTATATTTTTCTAATCATTGAACCTTTTTTATTCAGTTTCTAACCTCTTCTTTTCAAGATGGTGTCTAGTTTCAGATTAAAAGACAAGCTGAATGATGCTGCAAATTTCAGAGGTATGCACTTGTATATGCTTTTCATGTTATATCATCCACCAAAGAATGGGTGTGTTTTGTAGGGAATGTAAAATATACCTTGTCCAAGCAATGATCTTGGATTCATTACATTCATAGGAACAATAATTTAAGGCTCTAGGTTCCAAGTTTGATTGATCAAATTTATTAAGTTTCAATTTGCACATATCAAGTTTGATAGTTACTATAATACAAGAAACACTATAGTGGTGAAAAAAATATTTGAAAGGTTATATTACTATTAGGTATAATTGGTTGCATGTAAGTAATATTGATATAGATGCTTATTTCACTTTTATGCAAAATAAACTTTCTCCTCTAGGAGATATCTATTGTTTTTCTCCTGAGCATGTCCCCTTGGTAACTCTATGATGACTACCATATTTGTTACCATAGATATATTCTTATGAAAATAACATTAGAAATACTTTTTCTCTTATTGTTCTTGTTCCAGGAAGGTCACATGTTATATATCTGAGAAGGAGCTACAATGACAGTTACAAACATGCAATAGATGACTCCATCAAGTGGTGAGGTAGGTGATCTCACCAAGTACCAATTATAATGGAAGTGTGGAAAGCAAAAAGAGTTTTGGAAATCATTTACTCAGATGTGTGCAGACCAATACTTAAGAAAAAGATAAATATCTTGCAGTTCGATAATGGAGGAGAATACACCTCCAAGAATCTTGTTTCCTTTTGTAAAGAAGTCCAGATTAGGAGGGAGCTAATTGTCCCAAATAATCCTCAACAGAATGGTGTGGCGGAAAGAAAGAAATGATCCATTAAAGAATCTGTTAAGGAAATGACAAATGGCCAAAATCTATCCATGTTTCTATGGGGAGAAGAAACTATGACAACCGCATATATTCAGAGTAGAAGTCTTGTCAATGAAAAACCTTCACTACAAGGAAAAGACCCTCTAGCGGAGGTTTTTGTGGACATCCCTATAAAAATATCCCCAAAATTCATTTATAGAAGATGATACTAGTGGAGGCAAGAGAGCGGAGGTTTTAGCGGATGTTTTATGCCATGATTTTATAAGTACATAACACGTCGTTGCGTTTTATACAACAGGCTCATTGATTCCCTCAAAACTAGCACACCGTAGTAGGGTTATTTCAAATAAAGAAAAATATTATCCGGTGCGCTATGGAAATAATGATACACCGTAATAGCGTTCTTTAAAAAATCTTCGGTTTGCAACTTAACACTTGAAGAACCAATGCGCTATTAGTAGAGTGCACCCTTATATGGTTAAATAAAAAACATGTATGCACCAATGTAGGATTGTGTCAAAACATATATTTCGGTGCACTCCAATGTATCATGCACACCAGTGCTCCAATACGGAGCACCATGTTAGGGTTAATTTCCAAATTTATGTGGTGCACTATGTAAAATCGACAACACTGGGGTGTCTATTATTATACTGCATCGTGTCATGCTTAAACACAAAATTTCGCACCATTGTATTTTTTCAAAAAATGTACGTCGATGCACTATGTAGTAGTAAATGCATCGGTGCGCACATGTTCCCAAAAACACGTGCATTGTTCTAGGGTTGTTTAAAAAAAACATAATCGGTGTACTTAGTAAACATGTACACCCTGGTACGGTTGGTCATTGGGCACACCAGAACAAGGTTTTATAAAAAAAATTATGGATGGTAAAAATCATTTTTAGCATTTTCAATGTTGTAGAGCTCAAAAGAAATGGTGCAACCTTTTCCTATCTGAAGCTCCCTACATTCTATTCTTTCCTTGCTTTCCTTCCTTTCATCTATTGATCAGTGCATGAATTTTGAATTTTTCCAAACGGTGGAAAAATTAGTTTTTTTTAGTACGTCGCAATCATGACTCCCCGACGACAAAATGTCTAGGTAATGTCCTTGTTTATTCATAACTTAAGTTTTCACCAGATTAAAATTTAAAATTGAGTGAAATTTTAAGTGTAAAAAAAAACAAAACTGTGTAGTGCATTTGAAGCGCTCAGATCGCACCGCCTATGGTACAACCTATTAATTTACAGGGCACATCGTGTACCTTGTTACCTTTTTGACAGTGAATTGGTAAACATAAACACACCGGTGCGTCTGTTTAATGATGCACCGAATAAAAATATATAACTGGTAGGGCGGTGTGTCAAAGTACATATAATGCACCAGGTCATTAAAGTACATGGGTAACCTCCCTAATTAGATATATTTTTATGTAGTGCATTGGTAAATGTGTGCACTGGGGCATTCATGTTTACCAAATGCACTGTTGAGAGATGTAACATTGTGTTGTGGTGCACCTAGTAAATGTTTTGGTGGCACCGTACATAGTGCGATAGTAACGACCAGAATGTACCGCAAAAAGGTTTGTACTCAGAAATTTGGAAAATTTTATGTGACGGTGCATCGACGTTTGTTACACTCACCAGTGCATGTAGTGGATGTATACACACCACTTTTTTTCTAATTTTTAAATAATTGTTTATGTGTGTTAAGATTTTAATTTGTTTTTTTCTTTAAGCGGTGTGTAGGATAAATGTAACGCACCGGGGTGTATGTGTTGTAGTGTAGCACCCCGATGCGGTACTATTTTCCAACACACCACATAACATAGTAAAACTTATTTTGTTTGGTGCATTACTTTACACTGACGCACCATGGATGGTGTTGTTCTTGAGATTAATCTTAAGGCTCAAAGAGTGATGTCAGGCATCAGGATGTTTTATGAAAATGTTTTAAATGAGTGCTTTTCCTACTATACAGAGGTTGTATTTCATTGTCTGAGTCACAATTATAATATCAACTGGTATGAAGGAAGAGTACAAAACTGTTAAACAAATCTAGGCATCAATTGCAGATGAATCTCACCTTGTTTGCAGTGGAAGAAAAGTAGAGAGCGCACCCTTGAACAAGATATAAAATACAGTATTTCACATAGCTTGCAGGTCTTGTTTTACTCACAGTAATTACATAGGAAAAACTACTTACTTAATGAATTCATGATATAATACAATTATAGTAGTTGTAATACTAAATTTCAACCAATCACTTATCAAGGAATTGCATAAAGAAATTCAGGGATATGGAAATACAGAAGAAACACATAACTCAAACTGAACGAAAATTAGAATCTTTGTCTGCACTTGTATTAATACTCAAAAAGGAGAGTTTTCTCTATTACATCTGGCAAGAAGCAGCCTTGAATCGATCTAAAATCTATCTATTTATACAAAAATGATCACAACTAAAAAACTGTTGGAATTCATACAATATCTCCTAAAAATAGAATGTAATTCGAATGAAACAGCAACAAGTTAATATTGTTTGAGATGGCACTTTCATTTGTCTCTTCATCTTCTCGCAGAAGTGCTCATTTTCCTTTGTTCTTTGAATTGGGAACACATGTCCATTGAGGCCACCATAATCATTTGTTTACTGTCCTCATCATCTGATTCCACTACTATTTGTTCTTCAAATGTGTTTACTAGAAAAATAATATTAGTTGAAAATATGGAGGGAGTGATAATGTGACAGGTAGCTCAACATTGGCTTGTTATGTGATGTCTAACAGTTACAAGAAAGAGTAAATTCTCACGAATAGGATGACGTGGGAAAAAGTATAGGTGGGGAGGTAAATGTGGTAACCGACTTGGAAGGTGTGACAGACTGGAGGGTGAACGAGATACATGACGTGGATGATAAGTGTTTCTCCAACATCCCTTTATGTTTCTCTATTTTGCAAGGGTGCAAGGGGGTGGTCTGAAGTAACCCTCTTTTCGTCCCAAAATGCACCTGGTGATGCCATGTAGCTCTTTTATTATTCCACGGTTTTAGTTGCGGGACCACTAAGGAATTTTATTGTTCGAGCATGTTGCATCCCCGCAATGAAACGTGGCCATTGATCTGGTCACGATCTGCGATCTAGGCGCACTACTAAATTTAGTGCCACCGCTAAGGTTTATCACCTACTAACTTTAGGATCATTCTAAGAATGCTTGGAGATGGCGCTACTTTGGTGCTGAACAAGAACCCTCCCCAGAGGATGATCTGATGTAGTGGTTTGACGTCACTATGTTGACGTGTCATGAAAAGAGAAGTGACACATGTCGACGCCAGCGAGATGCCAAGTGTCATGATTGATGAGAGCACCATAAGTTTGAATTGATGACTACCACGTACTTTGGCACTTTAGAGCTCGGGGGCAGTATGCATGTAGAGTTGGAGTTCCGAAGTGAATGGAAACCATCGATATGAGGAGGACACGCAGTAGGGATCTATGGACTCTGGGAGAAACCACTTCGAAGGAAAATGGGAGCGGGGAAGCTGAAACTCTCAAAGCCTGGATTCCTGAAGTGAATATTGGCCGTCTTTTCTAGAGGATGCGTGGCGATTGATCTTTAACTCTGGGGATTCTGTCTGGCGCTAGACCTCACACAACTTTGACATTTTAAATACACATGAGCCACTGATTTCCATGATCCATTAAAATCTGACTGTCAATCTTCACAAAGTGAGATAAGCACCCAAATTTAAGATGAGGTCACATATCTTGGTCATATGTAGAGGATATAGAGTGAATTTCTTGCAATTCTTGTCCGTCGATCTGAGCGGGGGACATGTGTTAGACAATCCCCATATTCAACTATTTTGTACTCTGGATGGGAGGAAAGCAGTGATGAGTAAAGAACTCTCAAAAACTTGAAGCCTATTTGGATCGTTGATCGAAGTGGACATGTGGCAGAAGATCCTGTACTTCATGGAATTAGTACTTCAGATATTTTCACCTCAGAAATTTGCATCTCGTAATGCCCGAAGCCCGAAGTTTCGAAGTAAATGTCAACCATCCAAATCAAAGGACACACGACGCCATATCTTCCACTTCGGGGACTTAGCACTCTGAGGAGTTTTTGATCCCTTTTGTAACTATTTATCCCCTTTCATGCTATATTTGGTCCTTTTGTTAGTTTATCCATCTTCCCAACTAATTTATCGTTCCACTAGATTATGAAATCTGAACCATCAAGTTTTCTTGCAACTTTTCGCAACACCATAATCCTTAAGGAAATAAGATTAGCCTACATGTAACAAGAGAGGTTTGTAATCTCTTCATTGAAAAAAACTATTAATCGCAATTCAAATCGTGAAATTTAACCAATCATACATATCGTTAATACTTCGACGTTCATGAGTGTTGGATACAATTAGGGTATAAATCTCCTGAAGTTAAAATTCATGAAGAAGCTAATCTCCTATTATTTACTTTTATGTTTTACTTTATCATGTTTTAAAACTTGAATTAGCCTTAAGTACTTCGACATTTCGGTGACTTTGGGGTTTTGGAATGTTTAGACTTGCTGGAATACCCGAAGTGCGAAGCTCTAAAGAAAACGTTAGTGACTTTCTTTAAAACTTGAGAACCTTCTGTGGTTCAGAGATCATTAAGACCATTTGATAAAATTAGAGTAGCTAATTGATGATGGATATCGTAAGCACCTTTTCAACAAGCAATGGATTTATCTTTAAATTTAGAAGGCGAGTCTCTACATTTCTTTTTCTTTTTGGGTTAAAATTTTATTTCTAATAGGAAACATCTAAAGCTCAAAATCTCAAAATTAAATGTGTTCCAACATAGGCTCCATCTCGGGATTGCGGCTCCCTGTGAGGCATGAAAGAACAGTAGACCAAGTGCCTTTATTGGGTAAATGGAGTCATTATTGTTTTCTGAAAAATGCTTTCTAGTTTTATTTAATCATGCATAGAAAAGTGAAATTATCCAAGTCCCAAGACCTTCAAAACATACTCAATAATAAATTTCAAGTTAGGCCATTTAAATTTTCCTTTTCCTAAAACTGATTTCATATTTTTTTAAGATAATCAAAATAATTTTAACTAGAATATCAGGCTTCAACCAACATTGTTTGCTTCAAGGTTCAATAGATCTAACATATTTACTTAGGGAATCCCTAGTTGGTCCAATATGTACAACTCGTCAAAAAGAGAACTAGATAACATAGTATGAAATATAGATATGTATGATAGCCTTACAAATATCGTAGATATTGCTTCATTGCCAGCGAGTCTGTTCAGTACTCCGGTGAAGTTATCTACTTCTCCCATTGAATTTCCTTTCACCACTTCATTTTGTTGAGATGAGGGAAATCAATAAACGAATTTCCTTTCATCATCTCTTTTGGACAAAATGGGGGCAATCAAATTACGAATTTCCTTTCACCATTTGTCTTGGATGAGATGGGGGCAATCAGATTATGAATTTCCTTTCACCATATTTCTTATATTTTAATATTTTTGAAGTGGGAGCAATCAATCTGTATGTAACATACAAGGGATGATACATGTTTAAAATCTTTAGGCTAAAAAGAAGGCCTGCCAATAATTTTAAGAACACTCTGAAGCCAACTTCCTTCCAATTTTTAGTACATCATAGCCTATGAGGAAAACCTTTTATGGGAATTTTAATCTTTTTAGGGATAAACCTTCAGCGAATTTGTCAGTTTAAAATCTGATATCAGAGCTAAAATTTTCAGGATTATCCTAGACATAACTTTTCAATTAAAATCAAAGGAACATAAATATTTTCGCCAAAATTTGTTTTGAAAATATGTTTTTTAAGTTTTCAGAGCCAAGGTAATTTTCTTTTTTTCTATGAAGACTAACGAAAATAAGAAACGAGAAAGAAAATATGAAGTGGATAAAAACTTGCATATAGGTAAAAATTGACCCAATCACAATTTTGAAGGATCTGAATCAACAAAAATCCTATTCCTACACAAGTTTGTGTAATCAGTTCAGACTTCTTTTGAGTTTATTTATTATTATTATTTTTTTTCATTTTAGAGATGGCTTTTCAATTTATCGGCATGCCACTATAATTTTATACATTTATGGTTCTCAAGTCAGGAGATAATTTTATCATGAGAAAAAATCCCTTTACATTCCTTTCAAAAATAATATTTCAATTTTAATGGGACTATAAGAAGAGTAGGGAGTCATACCTTTTTTTTTTTTGAATTTTCAACAGGGAATATTATTTATTTATCACCTACTTTTAGAGAAATAAAAAAACGAAAAGGCGAGTGTCGATTTTTTCTTGAGCCTGATCTCCTGTTCAACAAGATCTACTCTGCAAAACACCAAGAAAAGTAGACCATGTGTCTTCATCCTTCTGCGAACTAAAATCAACCTTGTCCAACTTTGAACCCCGTCATTGGGCTATGGATTCATAATGCCTAAAAACCAAACCCTACTAGATGCCAAAATGAGAACCGAACTACTGAAATAAAATGCTGAGCTAGTATGCTGAAATAAAAAGTTGATTTGGACAAATTATTTATATACATTGGCCCTACACTAATCAAGGGAAATTCCACTGATCAAGTAATATGGAATTTCCAATGGAGCCATGCAAATAGTGGATTTCTTAACATACCTTATATTATGCTAGATGAAGGAATGAAAAAATAATAATTTTTTTTTGCAGCAAAGAACGAATAGGTAGCTTGCACCTACTGCTGAAGTTTGGTTGCACACAAAATGCTACAATGTTTTGGACCTCTTGAAGGAAACACTCCAACCAAACAACCACTAGATCATGGAAAGATTAAGAATTTTCAGAATCAAGCGATACCTCTTCCTAGTAGCCTAACTGCATGAAAAAACTTTGCACACTTTCTCCACTACTGCTCTTTTCTTTTCCTAGATTGAGAATGTCATATTGAGGCTCACTAGTATGCTACTCATCAGTTGATAAATAGGAAGGAGAGATCAATTGCTCCAGTATCCCCTCCTTATCTCCTCCATCACCTATCCAAGAATATTCTTCATCACTGTCATACACAGGCTGATTTCTTTTATAGTGCAACTGATACTTTTCCTGCTGAAGTGAACTCTCTGAAGAAAGAGAAATAATTTTCTGCTCATCAACTTCAAAATTTCTTTCATCATAGTTATAAAACAAAGGAGAACTATTTTATGTCTCCATGCATGTTGGGAAAGAAATCTTCTCTTCTTCATCATTTGGATACTCATCGTAAATAGGATGATTATATAAAATTTCTGAACTTTGAATTTCAAAAACTTCCATTTCTTGATGATCTAGTAATGATGACTGAATAATAGCAGCTTGATCAAAAAAATAATTTAGAACAGCATTTTGATCACGACAATAATTACTATGAACATTTGGTACAATGACAAATGCACTTAGAGTATCGTTTCCATTGTCAGTATCATTACCAAAATCATCTTTTCCAAGAGTTGATTGCTTATGGTCTTCAATAAGCCATTGGCCTTCGCAAGGATCTAGATTAGCAGAAGATTCATCATCCTGTCTTTGATCAGCTCGAAGGACTAGAGGTTCTATAAGGATTTCTTCATTTTTACTTGCAATCATGTCATCTTCATTCTTATTGTTGCAAGAAACCTCTTCTTGATTTACTTCAAAATTTTCTTCATATAAATTTTCCTGATCTGTTTGAAGGATATCTTGTTTTTCTACAAATTCTTCTTCATATAGTTGACCACAATTGCTATCATGTTCTGCTTTTTCATCAGCAAATTGGTTATCTTTACAATCTTGTTCTACGAAATCTAAATTGCAACAGTCTTCAAAAAGGAAATCTTATGAATACATTCTTTTGCAATATTTATGAAAAGTTGCATGGAATTGTTTTAATGATGAAATGCTGGAAGGGAGTAGAGAGTTGTACCAAAGTCGAGCATCCCCTCCCAGACTAAACATGAACATTTTCATCAAAACATATTTATGATGAATATATAGTTGATGCATGAGCTTATGAAATTCAAACAAATACTGAGTAGGGTTATCACCTTTATCCTCTCTAAAACTAGGAAGATGATCTCCCCATTCTTTAATATCAGGAACAATGTTTGGAAAACCAAAAAAAATTGTAAATTCCAAAGGAGAAAACCTTGCAGCAATCCTAGCAGTGAAATAACTTGAAATTTTGAAACCAATGGAGTCATCAGTGAATCATGTGGAGTCTTCGAACCAAGGAGTCACCAGGTGAAAAATGAACCTTTTCACGGTGAGATCGGAAGAGCGTCGTGTAGGGAAAGAGTGTAGATCTCGGTGGTCGCCGTATCATCTCTCTAAAACTAGGAAGATGATCTCCCCATTCTTTAATATCAGGAACAATGTTTGGAAAACCAAAAAAAATTGTAAATTCCAAAGGAGAAAACCTTGCAGCAATCCTAGCAGTGAAATAACTTGAAATTTTGAAACCAATGGAGTCATCAGTGAATCATGTGGAGTCTTCGAACCAAGGAGTCACCAGGTGAAAAATGAACCTTTTCACGTATTCAATCTTTGTTCACCATCAAAGATTAAAGTTTTACTTTTCCATTCTCCTAGGGAAAAATAACTTTGTTTCTCCATCCCCAACAATGGTGCCAAAAATATGTTGTTCCTAAGATTAATCTTAAGTCTCAAAGAGTAATGTAAGGCATCAGGATGTTTTATGAAATTGTTTTAAATGAGTGCTTTTCCTACCTTTAGTTATATAAAAAATAATCCTTTAATGAAATTAATAATAGGACAATATAGAGGTTGTATTCCATTGTCTGAGTCACAATTATAATATCAAATGGTATGAAGGAAGAGTAAAAAACTCTTAAACAAAGGTAAACATCAATTGTATATGAATCTCACCTTGTTTGCAGTGAAAGAAAAGTAGAGAGCGCACCCTTGAACAAGATATAGAATACAATAATTCACACAGCTTGCAGGCCTGGTTTTACTCACAGTAAATGCAGAGGAAAAACTGCTTACTTAATGAATTGTTGATATAATACAATTACAGTAGTTGTAATACTAAATTGAAACCAATCACTTATCAAGGAATTACATAAAGAAATTTAGAGATATGGAAATATAGAAGAAACACATAACTCAAACTGAAAAGAAATTAGAATCTCTATCTGCACTTGTATTAATACTAAAAAATGAGAGTTTTCTCTATTACATCTGGAAAGAAGCAGCCTTGAGTAGATCTGAAATCTATGTATTTATACAAAAATTATCACAAATCAAAAATCGTTGGACTTCATACAATATCTCCTAAAAACAAAATGTAATTTGAATGAAATGACAGTCAGATGATATTGTTTGAGTTGGTGCTTTCATCTGTCTCTTCATCTGATCACATACATGCTCATTTTCCCTTTTGCTTTGAATTGGGAACACATGTCCATTGAGGCCACCATAATCATTTGTTTACTGTCCTTGTCATCTGATTCCATTGCTATTTGTTGTTTGGATCCATTTACTGGAAAAAGAATATTTTGATGAGAGACTTCAAACTCCTCAGTCATAGCCTTGATAGTACTATTAATGAAGTGAGTGCCTCGGTCACTCATCAAAATCCTTGGGCATCCAAATCTAGTGATCACTTGCTCAAAAAGGAAGTGTGTTGTTGTCTTTGCACTACAATATTTTACCGTTGTTGTTTCTACACATCTCATTAAGTACTCTGTCGCAGTAATGATATACCTTGCTCTAGACCTCTATGTTGGTGGGTTAATTGGTCCCACAAAGTCTATTTCCCATTTGTCGAATACTTTCAAGGTTACTTGTGGTCTTAGGGGCATCTCATCTCGTCTATTAGGTTTTACAACTCTCTGACTTACACCACATCTCTAGCATTAGTCCTTTGCATCTCTTTGAATGGTCACCCACCATAGTCCTCCATGAAATACCTTCTGAGCCTCTGCTAAAATCCTAGGCCTTTCATGTTCCAATACACATATTCTCAAGATGTTATCTATGCCCATATTATATAAGTGTCCTGCAATCAATTGATAGTCTACAACTCTTACTACCATATTTTTCTTCTACGCAGTGTTGAATTCTTGCGGCACAATCCCTGTACTAAAGTATTCAATGATGTCAGCAAAATATTCATCAGCTACTTGGACCAAAAATAACTGTGCATTAGGAAAACTGTCCTCTAAATTTGTAGGTTCCTAACCATTGGTGATCCTCCACAGGTGATCAGGTCTTACATTCAAATTCCCTGGTTTGACTATCACTTCAAATTCAAATTCCTAAAACAAAAGTAACCATCTACAGATTCTCCCCCCGAACATTGGCTTATTGACTAGGTACTTGAGGGAAGAATGATCTGTGAACATTTTAAAGTGTTTCCCAAGTAGATAGTGTCTGAATTTTTGTAGTGCATATACCATTGCTAGGCCTTCTCTCTCCGTAGTATTTTAGTTCTACTCTGACTCTGATAGTTTTTTTCTTACAAATGTTATATGATGGTCTAACTTTCCTGCTCCTGGTTGCACCATAATAACTCCAAGTTCTATGGTTGATGCATCTACATGCACATGAAATTTCTTTTCCCAGTTTGGGAATACTAGTATAGGTTTTGTGACCATTTTTCTTTTAGAGTGTCCAAACCTTGCTGACAATCCTCATTCCACTGGAATTTACTATCCTTCTTCAACAGTTTCTCCATCGGCGCAACAATCTGCACATACCCTTTTATGAATTTCTTGTAGTAGTTTGTGTGTCACCGTGTTTCTCTCAACTGGCATACTGATTTGGGTGGTGGTAAGTTGACAATCACTGCAATCTTGGAAGGATCTACTAGAAAGCCTTGTTTGCACACTATATGGCCCAGTAGTATTCCAAAAGGTGTCTCAAAGATGAAATTCTTGATATTTAATGATATTTGACACTACCTACATCTTTCCAACATAAGCCTTAACATCTCTACAAGATCTTTCAATAGACTGTAGACTATCCAATCATCCAGATATACTTCTAAAAATTGATGGATGAATTCTTTGAAGGAAGCTATGACTACCCTTGAGAATATAGTTGGTGCATTCTTCAGCCCAAAAGGCATGATTGTGTACTAGTAGGATCTCCATTCTTTGGAAAAAGTGGTATTGTACCTATCTTCTAGAGCTATCTTGATATGATGGTAAAGTGAGAATCCATCTATGAATGAGTATGCTTCGTGGCCTCCCACATTATCTAATACCTCATCTATGAAAGGGGTGGGAAAAAGGCCATGTAGGAAAGCATCATTCAACTTTCTTAGATTGACACATATCCTTATGCCTCCTTGCTTCTTCTCTTGGACTACCATAGGGCTTATCCATTCTAATTCTTCTATTGGTTCTCTGATTCTAGCTTCCAACATTCTGTCAATTTCTTCTTTTACTTTCTTCTTATATATTGGATT
>CBVK0103724179.1:0-10303 GCA_900067695.1 Picea abies
TATCGTCAATGGTAAAACAAGCACACCATCTTCTATATTCTAATAGGTTTAACAGCTACTAAATTAGGCCTAAGACATGTGTGGTCAAAGGAATCGAAGTCAACCTAAGAATTAAAAGAAGATATAGCCAAATCTAAGAGCTATTGAGCAATAATTACCATAAGAGATAAAGGAGGAATAATAGTTCATGGCTTAGTAGTGGCCCAAGTGTCTCAAGAAACCCACTTGCCAATGAGAAGGATCACACTTGCCAACAATATAAAAATAAGAGAAATCCTTGGAAATAAGGCCACAAGAAGATTGCTCAAGAAACCTCTGTTGAAAATGGTGTAAGCTTCGTTCTTGGTCACAATCAAATTTATATTGTAATAATTATTGTATTTCTAAGTTGGTCACAATCAAATTTATATTGTAATAATTATTGTATTTCTAAGTTTGGCTAAGGATAACCTTGTACATGTAGGCTCGTAACCCCTCTTCTAGAAAGTACCTTACCACTTGAGTTGTGTACCAACTCTCATTTGTAATTATCATCAACTAATTCAATCATTCTTAATAAAGTCATTTTCCTAAGGGCACTTACCAAGTAATGCATTGTCTTGTGCTTGGGTTTACTTCTCTCTCTATCGCACTTGTTCTTGGGTTCACTCCCTCTAGGGTTGTTCTCTTCTTGGCAGATTTAACTTCAACTGTTGTGCTACCTTGGTGTTATTTTGTTCTTCTCCTTATTACAATATTTGGATTTGTGATGGTTTTGTTCAATTTCTCACTATCTTGTGAATCTCAACATGATATCAGAGCATATGTGAATCTCACTTAATTCAACAACTAATATAAATTATTTTCACTAGTTGTATCACTTAAGGTTTCTTTGTGACTATGCAACTAGGGTTTTTTGGATCATTTCTTTCTCTAGGGTTTCCTAGGGTTTCAACCCAAACATCTATTTTTAGGGTTTAAACCCTCCATCAAGGCCAACACAATTTTTCTAAAGTTTAAACCCTCCTTCAAGGCCAATTCACCTATTCTAGGATTTAAACCCTCCTTCAACGACAACACATCGTTTCTAGGGTTTCTCGGGGTTTATACCCTCATTAAAGAACAATGCCCTCTTCCTTTCTTTGTGTTGGACTCGTGATTTAGATAAGGCATTGAGTGCATATTTTATTAAAGACATGATACACATATATATACACTCAGATGACCTTTAGATTCATATTCCAAGGTCTCTTGGACTCCCTACAACAGTTACATCTTATGACGTTTCATATTCCTTCATCTAGTAGCCTTAAACGGATTACATTTCCAAGATTCCCCCAATTAATCCAAAGGGGTGTATGTGAGTCCAAGGTAAGAGATGATATCTGAAAGTGGGCAGATTTCAGCTGAAATCTGGCAGTGTGCAGTTGTTAATGTCTGAATGTGCTCTCTGAATATGGTGGTTTTGGGATGACCACAAACCGAATGGTGATGGTGGTTTAAGGAAGACCACAAACCAATCTGGTGGTTTAAGGATGACCACAAACTCTTGAACCCTACTCCAAGCTCAATGGTTTCCAGAACATTTCCTAATTTATATATAAGTTGAAGTTGATGTCTTCTACTAATTGGAATTTCTCTCGAATGTTGGTTTAAATATGACCATAAATTGTTGTCTAGTAGAATATGAAATTCTTCTACTAAGTGGAGGTTTAAGGAAAAACACAAACCATTGTGTAGCAGAAGTTGTGGCCCTTCTACTAAGTGGTGGTTTAAGTAAAAAAAAAACCAATCATGCTTGCTTGTCACTACTCAACTGATAGGGTTTTGAAACTTGAATCCTGAATGTCAATTGTTGATGTTGTTCCCCCCTCTCAATAACAAGGTGAGAAGATGAAAATTTGTTCACTACAAGATGCACCAATACTCAAGAGTGACCTCGTCGGTATGACTGACATATCTTCTTGACTATTGATGACCATCACCAAGAAGTTATCCACCCATAGTGGTTCTTTACTCTTGTAGTTGTTTTGCATTTAAAACACCTATATGAAGGATGATTGTGATATCTACAATTCTCACAAGGATAAATATCGAGGCATTGATTTCCCATGTGGCCAGTTCGCTGACAATGTTTGCATTTCTGAATCTACTCTTGAACTGGAGCAGGTGAATGTGAACTTTCTTGCAAAAGTGTAACACTCTGAAAATAGATTGGTTTGGTGTAATACATAGTATGAAAGGTGAAATCATTTTCATATCTGATACTAGTTTTGTGCATCTTCATTTTCAAACCCCAAACTAGCGATGTGTATTGTAAATGTAGTATGTGGCCAAGAGCCAAGCGATGTATATTGTAAATTTGATGTATGGCCAAGAGACAATATGTAAACAATGTAAATTAAAATATAATGAATGAAATCTATCATCAGTTGTAGACGGATAAAGATGAATAATGGTGGCTAAGTATCCACAAGAGAGGGTAGGGGTCCAAGGGGGTGAGAGTTATCCGTATCTATTAAACAAAAATCTATTTCCTATTTTTATTTTAATTATCCTTGCCATGAACCTTCCATTAGTTGTTGAGTGTTCTAGAGACCAATCAATGAATACATGTAAGAGGGTTGGAGTGACGGTCGCTTTCCATAGTTATTGAGAGCATGGGGGTTGAGTACAATTAACTTGGGGAAGAGTGCAAGTAAAGAAAGCAAGAGAAAGAGAGGAAATTTGTATGGGTAGGAGACTAGAATTAGGCATTCAAATTTTTGGCATAGAGAGTTGTTTTTACATGGATTTTTCTGGCCAACAACGGAGTTATGAGTGTGAGATATTATAGGCAGTTATTGTGAACATTTTTGGCTACTGTTTGGATCATTAATTTCATGGATAAATAAGTTGTTTTCTTGGGAGAGATGAGTTTCTCTAAATTCATCCAAGAAGCATGTGTTTTGGATGTTGGGTGAATTTGTGTTGTAGCTGTGAAATTCATGTAGTCCCAACAAGAATAATTCCTATCCAACCTATGATGGAAGCCCTAGAGGGGATAGGAAATGCCTGAGGTATTGTGATCAGTGGAGGGGGATTTCATCCTTGGGTTGTGCAGGTTGAGGGGAAGAGTAATGGTGGACTTGAATTAGTTGTGAGTTTGATTGTTGAGAGGCGGATATTAGCCAACCTTAGGGACCATCATCTCTTTTGGATTCATAGCCCGAGCTCAGGGGTGTCTTGTTGTAGAGAACTAGATCAGAAAAGCTATGGTTTGGAGGAACATCCTTCCTCTACATTAGGTTGCACATTTAGTTAAGATAAGTGTTCTTATGTGATGTGTATATTCATGTTAATTGATTATACAATTATTATGCAATTTACTCTTAGATATATTTGGTTATTATTACTTGATGTGAGTAGAATGATGCACTTAAATCCATTTTTATGTGGTTGAATGATGTTGTATGTTATTTAGTTGTTCTATGCACAGTTAAGTAGTTATATTTACATTTTTTGGAAGCATATAAAGTTACAAGTGAATGAGTGCCATCATGAGTATTATTTATGCATATAGATTTAGTAAAAAAAATAATAATGGGTCATTTAAGTAGTGACGTGACCTAGCTGGGGGATGAGTATTTTACAGGTTTTCCTCTTTTTATTTCTGATTTCTTCCCAAGTTTTGATGATTCTCTTGCAAAGAGAAATTTGATCTGCATCAGCATTCATATATGAAGTTGGCTCACTGAGTTGTTTTTGCACTGGTTGTTTTTCTGAATTAACATCATCATCTTCATCATATTCAAAAATAGGGTTCTAAGCAAGGAATCGTTCATAATGTTTTCAAAGATTCTTTCACTTAAGTGCATCATGAAGAAGTCAATTATGAGTTTGAAGCATCCCTACTCTGGCTTGTGAAACTTGCAATCATGTTACAATAGACTGCAGAGTTGATTTGTGAGTGGTGAATATATCGTCCACAGAAGATAGGTTTAGATTATTTGGTAACTCCAAAATCTCCTCAACTCAAGCCATAGCTCATACCTCACAAGGTTTCTTGCAACTCTAGACTTTAAAAATAAGAATACACCAACACAAATATCCATAGACCTCCTTATTCCATTTCAGACTGGGTCTAGAATGAAAAGAGCAGTAGACTGTTGGATTACTGAGAGGGGGGGTGAATCAGTAATAGCGTAATTATTGGTGGTTTTGGGATGACCACAAACCGAATGGTGATGGTGGTTTAAGGAAGACCACAAACCAATCTGGTAGCTTAAGGATGACCACAAACTCTAGGACCTTGCTCTACGCTCAATGGTTCTCAGAACGTTTCCTAAGTTAGCTAGACATTGGAAGTCGATATCTTCTGTTAATTGGAAGTGCTCTCGAATGTTGGTTTAAACATGACCATCAACTATGATGTAGAAAAAGATGAAAGTCTTCTACCAAGTGGAGGTTTAAAAACCACAAACTGTTGTCTAGAAGAACTTGTAAGTGCTCTACTAAGTGGTGGTTTAAGGAAAACCATAAACCAGTCATGCTCTCTTGGTGTTGCTTCATTGATAGGACTTTGAAACTAGAAGCCTAACTGTCAATCGTTGATGTTGTTCCCCCCTGTCAGGGACAAGGTGAGAATACCAAAATTTGTCCACTGCAAGATGTATCAATACTTGAGAGTGAATTTGTCGGTATGACTAACATATCTTCTTGACTATTGAAGAGCATCGCCAAGAATCCATCCACCCATAGTGGTTATTTACTCTTGCAGGTTTCTTTCTGTTAGAACATTTGTTTAAAGGATGATTGTGCTTTCGACAATGCTCGCAAGGGTGAAGATCGAAGCACTGATATTCAATGTGGCCAGCTCGTTCACAATGTTGGCATTTATGAATCTACTCTTGAATTGGAGTAGGTGAATATGAACTTTCTTGAAGGAGTCCAGAACTCTGGAACTAGATCGGTTTAGTGTAATCCGGATTATGAAAGGTGACATCATTTTCATATCTAATATCGGTTCTATGTTTATTATTTTTTATTTCTTCCCAAGCTTTGATGATCCGCTTGGAAAGAGAAAGATGAACTTTATCTTTACTTGAATTTGGAGATGGCTCACTTAGGTTCTCCTGCGCTGGTTTTTGGTCTCAATCAACATCACCATCTTCATCATCTTCGAAAATAGGGTTATGAACAAAGACTAGTTCAAAATGTTGTTGAAGATTCTTTCGCTCAAGTACATCATGAAGAAGTCGGGTTTGAGTTTGCAACAGTGCTACTTTGGCTTATGAAACTTGCAAACAAGGAATAACATACTGCAAAGTAGTTTTGTCAATGGTGATTGTATTGTCCACAAAAGAGAGGATTAGAGTGTTTAGTAACTCTAACAGTTCCTCAACTCGAGCCATTTAAAGAAATATTTAGCGTCAAAGGTTTCTTTCAACTCCACCTATACTTAACAATGAAAACAACAAATGGAAGGTGTCGGCTTCTACCAAAAATGCACCAGTTTATAGAAAAATACAAGTAAACTTACAATGCTCCAAGCAATTGTTTTTGTGTGTTATCACTTCTACTGCTAATGTTGTAGCTTATCTCATGGGCTTCAAAGATCTTTGGCCACTCAATAAAGGATAACTCAATAGAGAATAAGTTCAACTAACCATGGAGTTGAATGTGCCATCATCATGTCACTTTCCTCCTAGATTCTTTAGGTAAATCATGGCTTATAGTTGTTGCATTTGCTTGTAAGTGTGTTGTAATAGAGATGAAGACTGAGAGAGAGTTGAGCCCTCTTCAAATTGATTTCTCTAAAGAAACTAATAAGATCCTAGAAGCTTCTGAAACGGGAAATATGAAGATTATGAGTAAAGAATTGGTGCTTGGGCCAAAAGACACTCTTATTCATCAAGTTTCATCATTAAATTAGTAAATTACATAATAATTTTGTGCGGTTATAGATAAATTATTGTCGAGAACGATGTTTGGCTCGATCATTCCTACAGAAGCACCCGGCAATAGGACGAATCTTTAAGTTTATGTGCTTGTTCTCTCTAACCCAGTAGCAATGTGATATTTTGTGCCCTATCAAAGAGAGGAAAAATGCACTGATCTTCTAAGATGTAGAGGAAAAAATCATTTGCCCTTGGAAATTAGAAATCATACAGTAATAGATGCTTTTTTGAGAATCATGCAAAAGGAGAACTTTACACGACGTCTTTAGCTCTACGAATGCAAAGAAGTCTTTTGCAAGGCATCTCTCCTTCAAATTTGGTTTGCATCGGGGACCAAACAGATGACTAGAAGGATCCACGAAAGACCGAAATATCAGTCGTGCTCAACAATTTCAGAGTAGCAATACCAATTAAAATTCTGAACTATACAAATCCATGGGCAATTTGTGTACAATGCTCACTTCTTGGCAATGTATTTAGATACGGTTTGCAGCATTGTCGCTTGCACTCCACTCAAATCACATCTAACACTTTAATGTATATAGAACACTTCATATATCCATGCACTCAGATAGCACTCAGATAGTGCTCGTGGGAGGTGAGTGGAGGTGCCACACTCGAATAGTCGATGGGCTAGAGAGGTATTGTATTTTTTTGAAGGCATAGGTCGATGTGAGAGTAGTGGTGTGGGGTCAGTCAATTAGAGTACACCATGTGTGAGAGGTCGCATAGTGTTCGTCGTGGGCACTATCGATGGGCGACCTGTTAGAGGTGCATGGAGTTTTGATAAGATGGAACGAAAATTAGGGTTTAATGCAACAATGTTTGGATTGCACTAGTCTAAAGGCTAGGTTTTCTCATAGAATCGATCACGATCATCTTGGAATATGAAGAGTGACGACCTCGACGGGAAACAAAGAGAAAGGAGGAAATGTAATAGAGATTCAAAATTCTAAGTTGTGTGAGAGCAGTAGTGTCGACGGGGCGACGGTTCATTGTACAGACCTCAAAGAGTAGTTACCATGTGTGTGTAGGGTTTTCTTTGTGTGGTTCAACTTAGATACCATGCGTAGGGTTTTATTTGCGTGGGTGTAGGGTTTTTTACCAGGGAAGAATCGATGGGTAATGGGAAAAGATTATTTGTGAATTAGGGTGAGGACAACGAAGTAAGCAGTCGGGCATGATACCAGGAGATGGATGTGAGATGGAGGTATTGTTCACATGAGGATAATCCTAGAGGAACGCAGACTAGTAGCAGTAATGACTGGAACATGGGATAGAGAAGAGAATCGATCAAAGCACGAGGAGGACAGGCAGGCGTTTCAGACACTGAAATGAGAGCCTCGAGACAGACTTGCAAGGACACAGAGGCATTTTCTGCCAGCGAGGAGAAAAAATGACCAAGGAATAATGCGTTTTTGTAGGACTCATCTATGGAATAGTACCATAGCTCAATGCAGGCCTAAGAATTGAGGCGGCTCTGATACCATTGGACTCACGATTTAGATAAGGTGTGAAGTGCATATTTTATTAAAGATATGATACACATATATATACACTTAGATGAGCTTTGGATTCGTATTCCAAGGTCTCTTGGACTCCCTACAATAGTTATGTCTTATGACATTTCATATTCCTTCGTCTAGTAACCCTAAACGGATTACGTTTCCAACACTTTGTTATGCAGCAAGAGGCGGCACACAGCAGATTTTTTCCATATGACGTTAGTACCTCTATCTCTTTTATTTATATCAAGGAGAACCTCTAAAGACTCAAAGCCTTCTTCTTTGTATTATTATTGAACTCATCTTCTAGTGCATATCTTGTTGTGCACTCTACATATCGGCCATTCTTCTTTATTTATCAACATTTTCACAGTGGATAGAGAGTGATCCTTTGGTCAAATCAATAGCCTATAAAAGACATAGATGATGGTTTTAAAGTGGTTGCCCCAGTTTATTGTGATGCAAGGTGTCCTTCTCAACCTCTTTAGTTGGTTCATAATAACATTTGTGAGCCTATGACCACTTCTTATCTTAGGGGAGCTAAGTACTTCCACACATTCTTTGATTAAGTTCCAATCGCCCTCCGCCAATATTCACCTACAAATGATTCTCAACATGTTTTAGAGGATCTCTCTCCTTCACATTATGATGTTGATGACAAGGACCTTATTCATGAATCATATAGGTCCAATCCTACATAACATTATTCTTCTATACCTTTGCCAAGAACCATCTTCACTAGCTTATGGAATTGTATCAATATGGGAGATATAACATTGAAGGGGAATAATATGTAAGATCTTCACTATGTGACCCCTACTCAACATTCAAGGGGGGATAATATGTAATATCGTCTCTATGTGGCCCCTATTCGACATTAAGAGGGTGTGAATCTTGTGATGTAATGCATTTTCTTCGCATCCCCCTATTTAAATTAAGAGGGAATGTTAAAAATGGAGATGTAATATTCATTTTTTACCAAGTTCAACCTTGTATTGAGTTGGGTATCTATTTAGCCACAGTAGACCTTATATTAGAATATCTACACACCCACTCTCATTTCTATTTCAAGCATGTTGAAAATAATGTAAGCTTCATTGTTAGCCATGGCCAACCTTATATTGCAATAATTATTATAATTCTAAGGTTTGTCTAGGAGTGCAGTTATCGACTTAATGACAATTGTGATTTCAAAATGAAAACTCTAACCCAAAATACCCATATTTTTGTGTCAAAAACACTGAAATCAACCCCCAAATCAAAGTGGTGTTCCCATAATCGACCATTTTTTTGGGTTTAAATTACAACATTTTTCCACCATCACATTAGATCCCTGTAAAGTTGCAAATAAAAACCTTAAAATCGGCCCCTGGATCAAAAAGTGGTGCTTCTATAATCACCTCTCTGTTTTTCAAAATTAAAATTGCAACGTGTTTGAAATCATGTCTTTGGAAACCAACATTGTTCTGAACAGAAACCTTAAAATCAACCCCCAAATTGAAAAGTGGTGTTAGCAATAGCACCCTCTATTTTACAGAGTAACATTACAACTCGTTTGAAACCATTGCCTTAACAATCTATATCATTACAAACCAAAACCTCAAAATGAACCACTGAATCAAAAAGTTGTTGTGAGAAATCTTACCCTGCGGACAGGCTAAGCTCCCCTTTGGACCAAGACTCCTATATTTGGTCCAAAGACAGAAGTGAACAAGTGATTGCTACTTTTCCTATAGATCTAACTCAATCAAGCAAGCAAGAGAGAAGAAGAATGGTGTGGTATACCTTGTTGTGATGTTCATCCTCGCTGCTCCAATCCTTAGGCTTGATCTCCAAGCTCCTCAACGCAAATGGAATCCTGCAAAGACTAGCAAAAGTACTCTTCCTCCTACTCTAGATGATTAGTTAAGCAAATCTATCTATGAAGACTGAAACAACATTAGACAAGCAAATGTAAAACACATGAACTTGAAGGGAATGGGCCAAGTTATCATTAATTGAAAAGACAAAGAAGGCACTTACAAAGCATGATTGACGATGCAGTCACTTCTCCAAGCTCTCATCATCCAACCCTTGCATGAATCTTGAAATCAAAATGTTGATGTTTCTCCCAAAATCAAAGGTTTGATATCAAAATTCTTTCCCCCTTCACCTTGGAAATACTTTCAATATATAGGCTTGAGATGCACAACCACCATGAGAAAATGAAGGATATTGATCTCCAAGCTCCTTAACGCAAATGGAATCCTGCAAAGACTAGAAAAAGTACTCTTCCTCCTATTCTAGATGATTAGTTAAGAATATTTATCTATGAAGCCTAAAACGGCAATAAACAAGAAAATGTACAACACATGAACTTGAAGGGAATAGGCCAAGTTATAATTAATAGGAAAACCAAAGAAGGCACTTACAAAGCATGATTGACATGCAGTCACTTCTCCAAGCTCTCCTCGTCTAGCCCTTGCATGAATCTTGAAATAAAAATGTTGATGCTCTCCCAAGATATACCTTCCACCTTCACCTTGGAAATACCTTCAATATATAGGCTTGAGAGGCACAACCACCATGAGAAAATGAAGGATATGTTTGCAGATATGGCTCCTTTAGGTTGATATCTAATCCTAAGATGAAGCCATAGCATAGGATTCGAACACAAGCAACCTCATCCCAAGATATATGGCCCTTAGGAAAAGGTGGGGAATCCCATGATTCCCTCTAACAAGATTGGCGCTCCCTTAGAGTTAGAGACAGAGCGCCACCCTATAAAGTGGAGCTCCCTTATCATGGCAAGGGGGGTGCCAACCCATGAAGTGGCACTCCCCCAGCATGACCAGGGGGGCGCCACCCTTCATAAATGCCCCAAAAATGGTCGATTTTCCA
>CBVK0103724199.1:0-51753 GCA_900067695.1 Picea abies
GAGCTAGTCTAGGGTTAGTTTAGGAGTTATGGTTAGTAGTTTATCTAGGTTATATCAGCCCTAATGGCCGTAGGTTAGGGTTTGTAACATAAATTATAATAGTGAGATAGAGGGGAATCCCTAGTAGGGGAAGAATACTCTCAATGAGGAAAACCAAATCTAGGAAAGAGATCTTTCAAAATATACAAATTCATGTTTCCCAAGGCAATGATTTTATATCTCCAATGCAAAAAAGAAAAAATGACTAGTGTCTTTACTATTGGGTTAATGGAGTCAAATAAATGAACTAGGTATACTAATTCCTTGGAGGATTAAATCCTCTTACTTCCCAAGGCAAGTATCTCTAGTTAGGGTTTGATCTTGAGGGGTGTAAATCCCCTTATTTCCTCAAACAAACCCTTGCAACCTCAATGAACTTTAAGCAATAAATGATGGAGACTAGAATGGGCATGTAAATGCTCTTACTTACCACTTAGCTCCTAGCACAACAATCCTTGAATTGAAAAAGAGATAGCATAAGAGTAAAATAACATACCAAATCAAGAAAGATTCCAAGATAATCTACCATAAAAGATATAAAGTATTCATCCAAGGCTAGCGCCTCACTCCTCCATCAACCATACACAAGAGATATCCAAAAATAAGTGCACAAGAGACATATATACCAAGTGTAGCGAAAATTTCAGATCCAATTCCTCTCACAAGAGGGAGAGTTATGTCTAAATGCAATCTTTTGATCTCTTATTTATACAAAATGTCACTAAATTTACTTGTCCATAAATTAAGGGGTAAACCACAAGACTAGGGGTAAACAACCCTAATATTTTCCCATTTAAAAAATTAATATTATATAATTCATTTAAAGTTTCACTTTCGCACAAATAAAACCTTAATTTTAAATGGACACTCCCCCTTTAGGGGACGTTTTTCCACTTAGAAGAAGTCGTTGGTGTTGGAGAAGCATGGGCAGGGATCCAAAGGCCATATGTCAAGCATATATACAATATCTTCGTGGTGAATACCTTATTCTCCTCAAAACATCCATGTGTCAATGAGTGGCTACATCACCACCAAACCCTAGCCCCCAAAAGTGATGTCATTCCCTAGGAGGTGAGATTTTGCCTCTCCTAAGAAAATTGTTTGGAAAGTGAAGCATGGGCTAGGTCCATCCAAATGTCCTCTAGGATATGAATATTTCATCTCTGTGAGCCAGCATGTGGACCATTGGCATCCAACTTATGGGCTTGCATCCCCATGGAATCCCAAGCTAGGCTTTTTCTCCCAAAAGTTTCCACCAACTAGGTCATGCAAAGACAAATGAGCACACCCTCCAAGGATCTCAAGTCATAACATCATGATAAGTGAATCCAATAAACAAATGAGCCACCTAAGCATGTGAATTAAAGATCACTATATCAAACAATTAATTTCTCAAGGACACTGTGCGACTTGTCAATCTTGAATATGGGTGGGTTGATGAGGTGTCCTATTGGGTATATTTTTCCCTAGGTCAAGGAGAGTTTCCAGGAGATCCCTCTTTAAGCCATGTAAAATGGATGAAGTGGTTGGGGTAAAGACTCAATGGGAATAGGTCTCATGTCATACAAGGGGTCGTAGTGTCTCATTCATGGGTGCCTTTGTAGAGGGTGTGTGGTACCTTCCTTCGCAATGCACTTTTTCCAAGCCCATTAATTTCCATTCTTTCATTATTTCATAATTTTAAGGAGAGGTTAAAGGTCACTGCCCTGACGTGGTGACCATATAATGGAAATGTCACCCACAAACACCAAGTGGAAATGAGAAGGTTGGCTCGTGATGAGACCCCCTTTCTCTCATCCATGCAACTGAGAGCTATTACCCTGGTTTGGTGACCAGATGATGGTAATGTCATACCACTAGATACTCATGGATGTGATAGGTCATCTCATGATGAGACCTCCTATACTTCAACTAACCTTTTAAGCATTATTTATTATATTGTGGGTCCCCTTTTCTCAAAGATATTGTTTCACTTCTTTCTTGGGTGAGCCTTGGGAAGAGCATCTGGAAGGTTCATACAAGGATTTGATATTTTACCCATAATCAATCCCTCTTGGTCTTCATCCCATTATTCCCATAGAATGAGGGACAACCCCTTCTTGTGTCAATACACCCTAAAATCCCAAGAGATAAGGAAATGGAGAGGAATAATTATGAAAAGTGGTAAGTATGGCCGAGAACGATATGATGGATCTTTAAGGGAGTTCCTAGTAGAAAACCCATCCCCAAGGGAAAACCACTTACTAGGGAACAATGTCAACCACCAAGGTGAAGCAGGTAAAAAGGCATAATTTCCAAGCATATATGATGAAATCTAGAACAATATAAAACACAAAATGATCAATTAGCTTAATTATTGAAATTATGCTCACCATAATATTGACTTGTACCTCATGGAGCAAGGCCCACTACCTTCCAGAAGCCAGCTTATGTGGTGGATGTGATCTGTAAATCTGTGACCATCTGTGGTGGTGAGATTTGTTTCCATCTGTGCAAAAGGGGACTGCTAGTCATGTATTCTCTCGACACTCCATATATGCAACATGAGGGCCTCAAGACATAATCTCCTTAGTTATCCACAAAATGGGGATAAAATCTGGCTCCTACTTGGGGACATGTGCTCGTCGTAGAGTGCATGAGAACTACAACATATCCTGGTAGACATGTTCCTGCAAGGAAACATCAAACTCTCAAGTGCAGGATGGCCTACTCATCCTTGTTCTCAAATGATCATAATCAAAACCAACTAAGCTAGAAAAAGAAAATTTTGACATTTTTTCAAAAAATTCTAAGCTAAGCAAGAAATCAATATGCAAGTAGAGAAAAATTAAAATGAAATGCATCTAAACTAATATGAGCAATCAAGATGAAAAATGCAGGGGAAAGAAATATGACTTACCTACTTACCTAGGGCGTGGGCCTTGAAGAAGTCATGTGACCTGAATGTATGGTTGGAGAAGAGATCCATCCGCCGATAATGACATATTTCTCCCATATAATGTTGCCAGATAATACCTCTCTTTATCAGACTTCTTCTTGGTGATGTAAGGTCCAAGCCATGATTTGTTATCTCACTGGTCATACCTAGGCTTGCCTTTTCTCAACAAAATCAATGCAAGGTGTATAATCAAAATGTGGAGGTTTTGCATGGACTGTCTCTTCGACCTTTTCTTCATGTTTCTTATATTATTTATTCAAAATTTGGACAGAACCTACCTCTTTCCCATGGTATTTGTAAATTTTCTCTTTGTATTTGTTTGTCCATGGGACAAGTACATCTCTGGAGTATTCCTGCATGAAGGATAGCTTGGATGGATCATACTCAATATACTGTGTAGGAACATCATATTCAAATTTACTGACATAATCAGGGCCATCATGATCAATCATAGGTCTATCATCCTTTTCCTAATTGTATAATATCTGGAAGTTACCATCTCCCATGGGAATGTGTGCATGGGTAAGGTTCATGCTAAGAAAACCCCCAAGAGCAGCAAACCATCTCCTGGATAAGAGAATTCCCCAAGAATATGGAACGTCAGTTACCACTATGTCCATGAGGATACTAATATATGGAAAATGAATTAAAAAACCTCAACGTCCTCACACACACTGAGAACCTTGGCCCTTGTAGAATCAATACCACATACATTTCCATAAGGTTGGGTTGTCTTCAAACTAAGTTTTTTCATCACCTTCAATGATATGACATTTTTTGAGGCCCCAGAATCAATCATGCAGTTGTTCAAGCGGAGGACATTCATGCCTAATATTGAAATGTAGAAGGGAGGATACTTTTCCCTTGGCCGATCAAGATACATAATGTTCAAAATGATGGGAGGATCTTCCTTTTAGGTTGGTACCTGTAAGACCAGAGGTGGAGGTGGTGGAGCCACATTCTCTGCTAATGGAAGGGGAGTCTCAGGCTAAGGTGGAGGGGATGAAACTTAATTCCTTATAGTGTAGTTTAAATATTTCCTCCTTCCCAGTTCCTTCTTTAGATGATCTGTCAAACGATTCTAGGACCGTATTATCCCTTCTCTTTCTCCTTGTCTTCTCGCTTCATTGATCTGATCTTGGGAAACTTATTCCTTTTCAAAATTTAAAATCATATCAATATCATAAGGATAATATTCATCTCGTTGGGGGCATTCATCTTCTCTATGAGGTTCTTGGCACAAGAGGCACCAAGCCTCTATGTCGAATGTCCTGACTAGATTTAAAGTATCCGAGGTTTTTTCCTCTTATTGAGGCCTTGGTTTCCAACCTATGGTGTCTCTCTGATGTCTGGTAAAATAAGGTCTGGGATCAGATTGATTTCTTTCTACTTTAGTCATGTGGTTCATAAGTTAATTCTGCACCTGGACAAATTGAGTATTTATTTGGTCTATATTCTGAGTCAGCAGAGCAATCAGATCAGAAATATTGTTGTTGGAAACCTTCGTTCTTGCTTCTACTTTGGTACGAAGGTACTGAAAAGGTTACATCTTTGAATCAAGGAGGTTCTCTTTGATGTCAATATTGAATTGTTTATCTTTTTTCCAATGATGTGGGATATTTGTCTTTGAGAATGAATCGAAACTTCCCTTCAAAAGAATTGACGTAAAGGAAAGGAACTGATGATTCCGTAGGATGGTAATCTATTGGAATCTGGTTGTATAACTTGTCAAATATGGTAATGAATTCCTTTACTGTTTCATACTCTCTTTTATTTATATGATTAAACCGAGCCCCAAGCATCCCACTATATGCCTTTGTCGACCATCTGTCTTTGAATAATTTGGAAAAATATTCATAGGATGTGATATGATTGTCACATAGTGTTATGAACCAATCAAGGGCTTCTTCAGTCAATGATGAGGAAAACAACCTCATGGCCACATCTTCATGCTCAATCCCTATATTTTCCATATCCCCTCCCATGGTGTAAATATGATCCTCAACAGTTATCACATTATTTCCTGGGAACTTTGGCAACCACTTGTTGACTTTTGTTGGCATTTTGTTAGGGTAACCTTGGATATTGGCCATGTTAAGGGGTTTGTAGAGGTCCCTTTCCCAAGGGAGAGCCATTGGAACAAGAGGAAGGGTATTATGGAAAAGGTTTTTAACAATGGGAGACTTGAGAGGAGGCCTTCTTTGGTAAATCTTAAAAGGATTGAACCTCCCAGGGGGAAAAGGTTTGGGGAAATAAGTATTGTAGGAAGGTGGAGTCACTAGATGAGCTTTAATATGATCTCATCAAGGAAAAGAGAAAGGGAACGTCCCTTAAGTGGAGTCACCAAGAAATATAAGGGAAAGGCTTTTGGATAGCTTACCAAAGTGTCGTTAGGGTACTAATAAAATTCAAAATCTTCCCCAAAAACAGTGCCAAAATGTTATAGCACAAGTTGTAGGTTGGGAAAATCCTGACCCAACCACAAAATCAAGTTCTACAACTTGGAAATCCTACATGAAATGTCACCTCGATGTAGGTCTCTCACTTCAAGGGTGACTAGGTCACTCTAGGGAGGCGATCTCGGTGACCCTAGGGGGAATGCGATGAATATGGATAGAGATTGAAGTGGAGCCCCTAGAGGCCAAGTCTAAGTGGAGTGATATGTGGGAAGATATTCCTTGTAATTCAAGTGATTGTTTCCCCAAAGGTATACTGCTTCTCTCGATGATTGTACCTTCCCGAGACATAAGAAAATCCAACTTGCAATGATATATGTTAGTATGGATCAACAAGTTAAGCTTGTTGTCCCTAATTGCAGTAGTATATGACAGTTTATAGCATAAAATAAAGGATTCTAAATAAGCATGTAAATCATAAGATCATTCATAAATATTATCAATGAGTTAGGAAATCAATTGTAAATGAAATATGGCACATTGAGGCTGAATAAAACAAGCTGTTATAACATGTATATTTCTGCATAAAATTGCAGCCTTATGGCTGTATATTTTAGCCACTTATATCAAAAAATTACACCATCAAAATATTCCAACAATCATCCCAAAATATGTGCCCTAGTTTGTAGAGTAAATGAGCAAAATTTAGGAGCTAGTCTACGGTTAGTTTAGGAGTTATGGTTAGTAGTTTATCTAGGTTAGATCTGTTGATTAATTGGGTTTGTTTTCATTGATGTCAACCCTTGAAGAAAGTCCGATAGTGAAATCTGGTAGCACAAAGGTTTGGTAAATGGACCCGAGTTTGTTTGATGTATAATGGTATGAGTTTTGATATATTTGCAGGTAAGACTATTCTAGATGGATAGTACATGGCATGCCATTTCCGGTGGTATGTGGAATGTCACATAACTCCTCCAGGTTTGAGATTTATGGAATTACAAAGTTGACAGACCCTCATATGATTGGATTGAAACCCCAAAAGGTCAAAGAAGTCAAAGTGCTTGCAAATAAGAAATTATTTAAATAATAAAGTGAAGTGACAAAACCAAAGAGGATTATTTAAATAATAAAGTGAAGTGACAAAGTCAAAGAGGATTATTTAAATAATAAAGTGAAGTGGCAAAGTCAAAGAGGATAATTTAAATAATAAAGTGAAGTGACAAAATCAAAGAGGATTATTTAAATAATAAAGTGAAGTGACAAAGTCAAGGAGGATTATTTAAATAATAAAGTAACTAGAGAACTTTCTAATTATGGAAAGTGGTTATAAGAAGGTTAACCCTAAAATGAGGAAAATGGGTTAAGTGTTCAAGTGGTTATTGGATACATGGACAAGTGGAAAATTGGGCAAAGGTGGACATAGGTGACTATGTGGACAAAGTGGCTATGTGGACAAAGTGGCCTAGAAGATGCTTCTAAGGAAGCTACNNAGAGGCAAGGCTCTCTCATTTTAATCACACTTGAGAATATTGAATATCTACAGGTGACTGAGGTAACCAAAGGATATCTAAGCAGAATTTCAGAGTCAAGGTGAAGTAAAGATGTCTGAAATTCAAGGGAGGATAAATTATTTTGATGATGTTTTCTAACGTATGTTATTTACAGGTCATCTCACTATTTTCACAATAATTTTTTTCTAGAATGATTCAGACCGTGAAATTGGGAGATCATTGAGGAAACATATCCAAGTAGATGTTATGGATTTAAGCTTGTGGGTCGTTGTACTTTTGGAGTTACATTCCGTGGAAAATAGGGTTTGTGGCTAGTCCTGAAACTAGTCTAAAATAGGTTTTTCAGGTAAAAATGTCATAACTTATTCATAACAGATCCAAATTCAGTAAGACCAAATGTGTTGGTTAGAGTACAGTATTTATTATTCTATGTAAAAATTTTAGATCCATACAATAAATATTCTGTGCGGGGTGCGCTCTACAAGTTCTCTCTCTAGAATAAGCCAGAATTCAACAAGGTAAGCCATTTTTTCTATAACTCCTTTTTTGAGAGGTTCCAAGTAGTGACACATGGAGGAATTGCACAAAACACGTTGAAGAACAGTGTGTACTATTTTCAAATATTTATTCATTAAATGTACATAGTTACGATTATTTCTAGTTAGGGTTGTTGACTAATCCAAAACTAGTCATGTGAGACTAAAGTAAAGTTTGATGAAAATGCTAGTCTATTGTTGTTATAGTTAAGGAATGTTTGTAGGTTGAGGTATAGTTTGGTGCATGGTTGATTCACTTGTTTATGGTACAAGTTGATTACAGGTTGGTGCACTTGTTTATGGTACAGGTTGATTACAAGTTGAGGTACAAGTTGATGCATGGTTGATGCATTGTTCGGGTTATTGGTACAAGTTGTTTGATGAAGATTGATTGGTTTAGGTTTACAACAGTATATCTCACAGTGATAGTGTGATAGTGGTTCCATCATTCTACTTATACGTGAGGGAGGTTGGACGAGGCAAGGAAAGGTGGTTGTAGCCACCTGTCAGTTGTAGTCGAAGAACATAGGAGGTTGTAACCTCCTTATGGTTGTATCTAGGGAATTGGGGAGTTGGATCTTTTGTCAAGTTGTAGCCTGAGAAACTAGGGGGTTGGAGCCTCCTTCCATTTGTAGCTAGAAAACAAAGGAATTTGGTGCTTCCAATGAATGTAATTCTTCAAGACATATAAGAAAAAGCATTCTATGGTTTTCTCCCGCTTTGGGCTACCACGTAAAAACACTGGTGTACTGTGTATGTATATGAATTTTCATTTACTCTGCAAATATTGGATGATAATGCTACATTGATATAACACTTGCATTATATGGTTAAAAATGATTAGATTTCTCTATTACTGATTCACCCCCCCCTCTTAGTAATCTAACAATTGGTTTCAGAGAAGGTTCCTTCAAAAATCAGTTTAACCACTGAAAGATAGATCATGAAGAGAAAAAACATGTATAAAAATGGAATACCACAATTTGATGGACAAAAGTATGCATTTTGGAGCATAAGGATGAAGACATATAGACATGCACAGGGATTTGAAATTTGGCAATAAATTGTAGATAGATACACAACACTAGCAGTTCCGCCAACAACTGACAAATCAATGAAACTCGATCAGAATAATTCGAAAGCCACAAATGCACTTATGAATTTTCTTGGAGAATCAGTATTCACCAAAGTTGCACATTGTAAATCTACTAAAGAGATCTAGGAAAAACTTCGAAATATTTATGAAGGAGATTCAAAAGTCAAAGTAGTAAAGCTTCAAACTTACAGAGGTCAGTTTGAACAACTAAAGATGAAGGAATATGATAATATTGCAGCTTACTTTTTACAAGTCGATGAAACAGTAAATGCAATCTTGGGATTGGGAGAAGAAATCAAAGAATCTGTAATTGTTCAAAAGGTACTAAGATATCAGCACTAGAAGAAAGAGCGGATCTAAACTCAATAAGCATGGGCGAACTACATGGAATCTTCATAGCATATGAAATGAGAATTGAATAGGAAAATCTAGATATAAAAGAAGTAGCCTTCAAAGAATCCAAAATTTCAAAGAAAAAGGGAAATCAAAAAGAAAAATAACATAGAAACAACAGTTACATCTTGGAAGATGATGACGATGCGACCAACTTTGTCAGAAGATTGAACAAGGGAACCAATGCTAGTTATAAAGGTAAGCTTCCTTTGATTTGTTTTAATTGTGATGTTATTGGTCATTTTGCTAACAAATGTCCTCATAAGAAAAAGATAAATGATGAAGGTTACTCAAATAGAAAACAAACATATAAAGGAAAAAGAACCACAAAGAAAGTTTTCAAGAAAATCTTATGCACCAAAGAAGACAACTCATCATCAGATGAAGATGAAGTCAGTGCCAGTGAGACATAAAGTGTTTTATTCATGGTAGTAGAAGACTCTGAAGAAGAATATGAAGAGGCCTAAGAAGAATATGAAGAGGCAGAAGTTGACTACCTAGAAGAATTGTTGTGTGCCATAGAAGTTATCAGAAGATAAAATAAGAAAAACAAGAAACTACAAACAAAACTAGACAAGAAAGAAGACTCTTAGAAACTAGAACAAATGATCACAAATTTGAAGGTTCAAATTGAAGAAGATAAAAGAATTGAAGAAGAACTCAAAGAACAACTAGAAGGAAGAGACAAGATCATTGGAAATTTGGAAGCAGAAATTATCACATTAAGAAAGGATCTTCAAAAGAAAAATATGCAGAACATCTCAAAAGTTTTGAATGACATTATCAGTAGTCAAAAACCTCATCATGACAAGTCTAGAGTTGGATACAATCAGACAGAAAAGGGATCAAGATACAAAAGAACATAACAAGAAACATATCCAAAAAGCTATGCAAAAACAATCAAATGGGATAGGAAGGTCTACAAAGAAAATTATAGGGACACTCCTCCATGGAGAAGATTTAGATTTCAAAATCAATGACCGATAAAAACATATAGGCCTTAGGAAGAAGAAGGATTCATAAGAGTACCTCATTTTAGAATATCTTCAACTCCCATGTATCAAAATATATTTTTTGGTTTATGTTATGCATGTAATAATTTTGGACATAAAGCTATGAATTGCAGATCTGACAACAGAAACATAAACAACTTTGAAATTCATACACAAAAGGGTTATCCAAGAAGGCCTAGTGAAACACATAGAATAAGTTACAACATGTTTGAATCTTTGAGCACTGAAGTGGAATGCTACAAATGTAACAACTTTGGACACATGGCCAAATATTGCAGAATGACAATCCCTCCTAGAGAACCACAACATAACAACAATGGTCATAGACAGGAACCTTAAAAAAGGACATGGATAAGAAAGAAGAATCGGTATAGCAATGAAGAATGCACACTCGCTATACAAGCTAAGAAGAAGAAACATGGTTGGTATGTTGACAGTGGTTGTTCAAAACACATGATAGGTGATAGAGATAGGTTTCTTACATTAATAAAGGAAATAGATTGATCAGTATCCTTCGGAAATGATGATTAAGCTAAAATCAATGTAAAAGGCACAGTCAGAATTGGGAACAAGAATACCAAGGCAGAAAATGTTCTACTACTAGAAGATATGAAACATAATTTTATAAGTGTGATTCAAATGTGTGAAAAGGGTCATAAAGTTACTTTTGATTCACAAAAGTGTGAGATAAGAAAAGAAGGTTCATGAAAATTGATTGCAATAGTTGCGAGAACTTCAAGCAACATATATGTATTAAGTGAAATTGGAAATGAAAAGTGTTTCCTAGGAAAGGAAGATGAAAGGTGGCTATGGCACAGAAGAATGGGTCACGTACATTCTGATAACCTTGTCAAAGTTAGCGAAAGGGAAGCAGTTAGGGAAATTCCCCAGATCACGAAACCAACCAACACTTTATGCAAGCATTGTCAACAAGGAAAGAAAACAAAGATCAGGTTTAAATCAAAAGAATATTCAATGACAAGACCACTAGAAATTGTGCATATTGATCTAGTTGGACCAACTACAACAAAGGGTATAAAAGGTGAGAAATACTTTATGTTATTAGTTGATGATTATACAAGAATGATTGTAGTTTATTTTCTCAGGAATAAGTCATAAGATTTTGAAAACTTCAAGGTCTACAAGGAAATGGTTGAAAATGAAATGGATTCAAAAATCAAATGCTTGAGATCTGGTAATGGAGGAGAGTTCACTTCAAAGGAATTTATGGACTACGACAGCATGCATGGAATAAAAAGGAAATTCGTTGTTGCTAGGACACCTGAATAGAATGAAGTTTTTGAAACAAAGAACATGACAGTGTAGGAAATGGATCAAACAATACTAATGGATTCCAAATTGACAGATATTTTTTGGACACAGGAAGTGCATACAACATATCACATTCAAAATAGAGTAATGCTCAAAAATGATATATTGAGCACTCAACACACCTTAAAAAACCATTGTCAAATTTTTACTTTTTCGGGTACCACTTGATCTTCTGCACTTTCTGATTCGATTTCATTTATTTTTTTTGAAGAGTGTTTTGTCTTTGCTTATTTTCATGACTCTTATCACCTATTCAATTTTTTTTGAACTTATGAAACCCCATGACTAAAAAAGGACTTAACACCTAAATAAAGAATTGCCAGCCAAGCCACTTCACCCGACACGCTCAAATTTGACATCGAAAGGAATTCAAAGAAGAAAAGGAAACCACTCGAAAAACCACAGTAGTCGAACGTCGATCTCCATCAACATCGGAAAAATGACATTTTTGTTTGCATCGAGTCTTGCATAAGGATATCGCCGATAGTTGATTCCCTTTTGGAATTAGTAAAAGACAAGGGGGACAGATGTTAACGAAGAGAGAAAAGATATTGCCGATAACTGATGCCCTGACATGCTTCATCAGTACAGGGGAAAACCCATAAATATCTTCGCCAACATTTTAACCACGATAAAATTTATCCCTCGATCGTCGATCCCGAATGCATTTTAGGCATCCAAACTTTTTCAAGGGAGTTGATCTGAAAGCACTTTGATAGGTTTTTCATCGATCACCGATCCCGAACACATTTTCGACATCAACATGCTAAGATTTGTTTTAGAACGAATAACTTGATTAAAGTCCCAACTCCGATTAATGCAAGAGAATTAAGTCATTTGTCATCAACGCCACATGTCTTTACCAGGTAAAAGGGTCTTACGGTCTAGTGTTATCCTGAGTTAACCTTGGCTCCCTAGGTTCGAGTCATACCTCTGAGTATGTGTTTCCACATCAACGATGTATAGTAAATTGATTGGCGTTAGAAATTTTGCAGGGGGATATCAACAAAAACGTTAATAACATACCCTCGATCCCCTATCCACCCACTGAGAGAGCGACATGATGGGACATTTTAGCATAAGATACGATTGGATTTTGAGCATTTAAAAAGATAATTAATACTCGATACCACATTAGTTTCTACCTCGTGCACCAATCAAAACAACCTTTTAAAATTACCGATAGACCACTTGCGCCTCCGCCATCAACCCATGATGAATTTAAGTTCTAGATATTCGACGATAGATATGTTACAATTTCACTCATAACTCGAATTGAATGGATAATGCGACACAATAAGATCTTCCATGTTTAAATTATATTGAGCCGTTGTAAATGAAATCATTCTGCACATAAGAGAATTTCAGAGCATCCGAAGGAGCAAGACGAGTGACTCAAAGGTTGTATCGATCCCGTGATTGTCAAAATAACCAGGTTTTAACAAGCTTCAGAGGTATGTATCTGAGTCTGTAAATTTGATGGTTGTAATTCATATGTTTTTTATCCAATTTTTTGTTTTACATAGTCTCTAAAACTTTATTTTAGTTGCAAGAGCAATGCCGCCAATAAATCCAACCACTAGATGATCACCGAGGGCACCGAATTTGAAAGAAACAGAGGTAGGCAAAGGCTCTTCTCCAGGGATCGCAAAACAATTGGAATAAGCTCTGAGGCTAGAACCTATCATTAAGACAACAACAAAGAAGGTTTTCATCTAGCCTCCATCCTTTGGAGATATAGAGGCAAGCATAGGGTTGAAGATGGGGCTCACACATTGGGGGAATCTCTTTAACTAGATCAAATGAGAGGAGTACCCAGAATATGTCCCACACAGTGATCCAAACATAAGGGCACTCGATGACCAGGTGTTCCTGAACATCAAATGATGATATCTACATATGGTGGCAAGTAGAACTCCCATTTTTCCCTGCATAGAAGTTATTAAATGGTTCATTGACCACACAAACACACAAAAGTTTCTAATCAATGATGATAATGATGGGTGTGTCAGAGTTTTCCTCCTGGTAGAAGTTCAAAATTATTACAAACTCAGGGACGCAGAGGAGCGGCTAAACACAGAATTCATCGTGAGGTTCTATGAACACCACGACACTAGTCGAGTGATGGCCTCATGGTGGAGGGAGGAAAATAAGTTTACCAACCATAGCACTGGCTGGTATGGGACAAATAACTTACGTGAGCCATACGTCTATTTGATGGCCCTCATCTGTTGATTGTATGGAGAAAATGATTGCTCTAGGTTTTCAAAGGCATGGATGCCTTTGGCATACATAGTTGCGATCGTCGGGTGCATCGTCAATTGGGGAGAAATAATCTCCAAGAAACTGAGCATCTATGTGCACCAGGTCCAGGCACTGAAGGAAGGGGAAGCACCAACATTTTACATGGCTTTGTACTTGCTCGATGTCATGTGCGCTAGAAACGTCTTCGCTGACATGAATATGAGATGGCATATTGTAGATCTCCTGGTCCATGTCTACTTCAGTATGCTATGGGAAAACAGGTATAAGAAATCCTACTCCCTCATATGGGATGAATTCATCGCCTGAATTTAGTTTATTCTTTTTAATAAGGAATGCCCAAGGCTTTCAGTGGCAGCCGAAAATATGATATCCAAGGTAGGCCATTGGTATTTGGATGAACACGCCACCTACATCAAGGTGTTGAGGGCCACCGGAGCACCACATCTCCTACCAGCTCATGTCCTGGACCAACTTGTCATAGGAGAAATATGTTATCAAACCATCTTGCAAAGCTACAACGCCACCCTGGTCAAGGACAAGAAATGTGCGTTCATACCCTATGGTTTCCATGTAGGGTTCTACTTGGTAAAGGATATTGCTCAAGCCAAACAAGAAGGGTTGGTCCAACTCGAGTTTAGATTCTTTATGGGATGATTTTTCAAGCACGATCCAAAGGGCCTGGTCTTTCAACATGCTTCACAAGTGTCGTCTTGGTGGATGTACACTCACGACAAGTTCGAAGGCGAAGTCTTCACAGAAAATGCCCAAGATTGGGACGAAGTGGTACAAAGGATGGTCGACCTGAAAATGACCAGGTTTAGGGACATGAGCCTAGATGAACAAGAGACGACAATAGAATAATCATCTCAAGAGGCTCTCAGATCCAGGGAAGAAATCAGAGCGGCAGAGACCACAGAGGTGTAGAACAGGGGACTAGCTATGACACCAGAAGCACATGTAAGGGGATTTATCCTGATGGAACAAGAACATAGAGTAATTGATCAGCTACAGAATGACCCAGACCTCATAAAAATGGAAAGGGTCCCTAATGACCACCCAATTGAAAGTCGGGTAGGTCCAAGTGGCCTAGAGCTAATACAAATTGAACAAATGGTCGGGTTGGATAGCCCTGAAGTTACAACGCCACAGGCCAGACCACCAGGGGACGTTTCATCTTAGCCAGAGATCACAAGGACATTAGGGAGAGAAAGTGCACTAAACCCCCTCCACAACTTAATAAAAATTTATGATGATGAGGAGAGTTCGGAGGTGTCCTTGGTGACTCTGGTGCAAATCACAGAAGAAAAGGATCCTGAGAAGGCATCTTCCCCAGCTCTCGATGCTCAAATTCGAGGCCTTCCACAGAATGACCAAGAGGTCAAAAGTGTCTTAGACACTGAGCTACTTGATGTACCAGAGACCTAAGTGGATAGTCGAAAGGACGAGATAGGATCAGGGGAAACAAAAAAATTAATTTCCACAACAGGAAATCGACATCTCAACAACTGATTATCACGTAAGTACCGAGCCTGTCCTTGATGCTTCAATTTCAGCTGGTACTTTACCTCCCAATTAGAAACAACCAGAGGTCGGACCTTCAGAGCACACAGAAGAGGTTCAAGAACCCAGTCTTGAACATATATACACCATCGGGAGCTTGGGAAATATGCTTACCTGGGGAGATCAATAAATCCCTGAACCCTTGGATGAGGTTGTTGATATACAAGCCATCTCCTATGACCGGAAGAGGAAAGATATTGTGAAGAGAACCACCAAGAAGAGGAGGCTTACTTTGGATCGCTCCATCCTCATCACCACAGAAGAAAAATTGATTAGCATGGAGCATTCCAAGACATCCGAGCTTATCGGTGCACAGATGACAATCACAGATGCCACCCTAGATAGAGTGAAAATGGATGAAGAGGAGTTGGCCACTGCGGTGAAGGATTTGGAACATCTACGCCATTTTGTGAAATATTATCAGGATTGCACAAAGGTCACAGTGTTCTTGAGAACTGAATTCCAAGATGCCTACAGTAAATTCAAAATGAGGAGCACCTTTTCACTAAAGGAATATTCATTGCAGTAAATTCACAAATGAGTGACACCTTTTCACTGCAGTAAATTCACAGATGAGTGACACCTTTTCACTACAGTAAATTCACAAATGAGACACCCTCATGGTCCTGGCGACGTGAAAAGATATGGAAAGATAGTATGAGAAAACACACCAAGTAGTGGAAAGGATTGATTACATCAACATCGTTCAGCAGGGATGAGATGCTGAAGAGCATGACATTCGGCTACTAAGGGATAGGAACATCAATCGTATAAAGAAGTCAGTTGAATAATGGGTGAAAATGGCCAAATAACCTCATTAGAAAATCCAAGAGAAATGAGACGAGTGCAAAAAGAGCTGGACCAAGATCAACTGGGCAATGAGAGACATCGGCCTCCTAGAATTCAGCACACCCGATGACTTTGTCGACTTGCATGACATAGTCAAATTACATGTCGAACAAGACTCATTGTGGGTTGCGGAGATAGAAAAGGTGGCGAACATGGTGCCGGGTAAAGTGCATCAGTTCATGGAACACTCGATCAAGGCTTGGACCGTGTTGCAACAGTTAAGTGCTAGAATAGTCAAGTATCGGGCACAGGCAATAGAGATAAGGGAGATACTTTCGTCCCCAATGGAACAACACAGATTTTCGTATGCCAACACATGCGAGGATCTCTTCGTCAAATGGTCAGTGTACGAGAAGATTCATCCACTCAAGTGAAACATTTGATGACTCTTAGAAGACTAAGCAATGAAAGCACCATGTGGTGATGTTTTTTTTACTTAGATTGCACTTTTGATAGTTATTTTTAGTTAATAATATGGTATAAATAAAGGGATCGGCCTGTAGGAATTGGTCGATGGTTTTGCAAAGACCCTCATTTTTTAATTGTAAAGAACTATTTCGGAGCTGCCTTAATTGAGAAGCCATGTTTAAGACCTGAGACAATGTTTTTCTCTTTTTCATCAAAAGCGTGTGTGATTGGATCTGAAGAAGCATTATTTTTGATTTTATCTCATGAATTGATGTTGTAATGAGTAAGAGCCTCTGAATCTGTTGATAAGTTATCTAATTCAATATTTTTATAGTTCTTGTCTCTAATGATGAAAAGTAAATCGTTGTGTTAATATGTAATTGATTATTAGAGTTAAGGAAACTATTTTCTTTCCATCGTTTATTGCATGTATGTTTTCTTATGATAATTGCATCTCAGTCAATGATTGAAGCACGAGCAGGTTAATGTATTAGTAATAGACTTGTTGTAGGTGTAAGAATCATTGTCTGCATGCTTGAATATGAGGGTTATCCCGAACTCAGTATTCTTCAGTAGTTAAGTCCTTTCCCTTTTGTTACCCAGCTGGTTTATACAAACATTTATCTTTCATCAGTCTCGCCTATAAGAGAAAATACAAAAAGAGAACGTTTGAATTAAAGGAGGAGCTTTCAGAGGAAGGAATCTTGTCAATCACTATGTAAATCCCATCGATTAACTGGTCGGATCGCAATATCTAGAGAACCATTCCACCTTTAAACGTTGTAGATTCTAATTGGGCCTTGGTGGCAGGTTTTGGTTTCTACTGTTGAGTTAAATGGATTTAGGACCCCTCAACACAACAATGAAAATACTCCCTACAACCTATGGAAAGGAAGACCAGAAAATGTGAAGCACTTCAGAGTTTTTGGAAGAAAATGCTCCATCAAAAGAGAATATGGAAGAATGGGAAAGTTTGAATCTCATGTGGACAAAGGATTACTTGTTGGTTACTCAAGTACAAGGAAAAAATACAAGTGTTACAACCTGAGATTGAACAAAGTTGTGGAAAGCATCAAAGTAACAATTGATGAAACAGGTAGACAAGAATTAAAGGAATAAGGAAATGAATCAATGGAACATATTTACGAAGAAGAAGTAGAAGATGAAAAAGAAGTAGAGGGGAAGATGAAGAGGCTATGACAGAATCATAAGAGCAAGTTCAACGAGTGTCTCCAAAGACACCTAGCAAACGAGTACAGAAGAATCATCCTTCAGATCAGATTATCGAAAAAAAAGATGCAAGAGTTGAGACTAGAAGAAGAATCCATTCACCAGATCAAATGCACCTAGCACTCTCATCTATGATTGAACCAACCTGTTTTGAAGAGGCCAACAAGGATGAATTTTGGAATAATTCCATGGATGAAGAATTGGATGAAATAGAGAAAAATGACACTTGGTAATTGGTTCCAAGACTAAAGGATAAGAATGTGATCGACACAAAGTGGGTATACATGAATAAATTGAATGAAGATGGACAAGTTACAAGGAACAAAGATATATTGGTATGTAAAGGATATGCACAGGTTGAAGGAATCGAATTTGAAGAGACATTTTCCCCAGTTTCCAGAATGTAAGCAATCTTATTTCTTTTAGCTTATACATGCTCCAAAAATATTAAAGTGTATCAGATGGACGTAAAATCATCTTTGGGGAACTTGAAGAATAAATCTACATTGAACAACCAGAAGGATTTTAGTTTTCAGAGAACACGGATTATGTGTGTAAATTAAAGAAGGCCTTATATAACCTAAAACATGCTCCTAGAGCATGGTACTCTAGACTGGATAAATATCTACAGTAGACAGGGTTCAGAAAAGGAAGTGCAGACAACAACCTCTACATAAAGGTAACTCAAGATAGTATTTTATTAATAGAAGTTTATGTTGATGATATTCTTTTTGGAAGTACTGATGACAGTTTAAGCCAAAAATTTACAAAGGACATGTAGAATGAATTTTAAATGTCATTACTTTGAGAACTATCCTTCTTTATGGGTCTTTAGATACGTCAAAGCAACCAAGGAATTTTTATTTCTCAAACCAAGTATATCAGAGAAATGCTAAAGAGGTTCAGAATGGAATATTGCAAACCAATTATCACTCCCATGCAAACTAGTTGCAAGTTGAGAAAACATGATGATTCAAAGTCTACAGATCATAGGAAATACAGGTCAATGATTGGTAGCCTACTATATGTGACAACATCCAGAACATATGTAATGGAGGTTTTTGGACAGGTGGTACGATTTCAAGCAACACCAAAGGAATAACATGTGTTAGCAGTGAAGAGGATTTTCATATATCTCAAAGGAACAAAAGAGTTTGGACTATTGTATCCAAAAGGAAAGGATCTATCACTTATTGCCTACACAGATGTAGATTGGGCAGGTTACATTGATGACCAACGAAGTACAAGTGAAGAAACGTTCTACTTGGGTGAGTGATTAGTATCATGGCTAAGAAAGAAACAATCATCAGTATCTTTATCTACAGTCGAGGAAGAGTATATTGCAGCAGCAACATGTTGTACACAGGTTCTATGGATGAAACAAACTCTGACAGATATACAGGTTGAGTATGATGAGCCCATTCCAATCTATTTTGATCATACAAGCACCATCAGTATATCAAAGAACCCAGTGATGCACTCCAATACGAAACACATTCCAATAAATTATCACTTTCTACGGGAACAGGTTGCAGAAAAGAACATCAGATTTGAATATGTGGGCAAGAAAGAACAAGTGGAAGACATCTTTACAAAACTGCTTCCACAGGAAGACTTTGAGTATCTTTGCTAGAGACTCAGATTTATTTCTACTCCAAAATGAATTCTTTTGAATGATTATCGTATATGTCTTAGATGTACATGAGGAAGCACCATAAAGAGGAAAATTCAGGTTGGGAGATCAGAAGATTCGATTAGGGGGAGAAGCCCCAAATGGAAAGATACCCTTTCCATTGATGACAAAGGGGGGAGAGATTTATTAGATGCAGAGGATAGAGGCATGGTTCCAGGGGGAGCATTGGTCACAAAGATGCATGCATGGTTCCAGGGGGAGCGTTGGTCACAGAGATGCATGCATGGTTCTAAGGGGAGCATGAGTGATATGATTTCAGTATTGCATCCTAGTGTTGCCATCAATGCAAAAAGGGGATATTGTTGATTAATTGGGTTGTTTTTCATTGATGTCAACTCTTGAAGAAAGTCCAGTAGAAAATTCCAGTAGGACAAAGGTTTGGGTAATGGACCCAAGTTTGTTTGATGTATAATGGTATGAGTTTTGATATATTTTCAGGTAATACTATTCTAGATGGATAGTACATTTTATGACATTTCCAGTGGTATTTGAAACATCACATAACTCCTCACAGTTTGAGATTTATGGTCTTACGAAGTTGAAGGACCCTCATATGATTGGCTTGAAACCCCAAAAGGTCAAAGAAGTCAAAGTGCTTGCAAATAAGAAATTATTTAAATAATAAAGTGAAGTGACAAAGTCAAATATGATTATTTAAATAATAAAGTGAAGTGACAAAGTCAAAGAGGATTATTTAAATAATTAAGTGAAGTGAAAAAATCAAAGAGGATTATTTAAATAATAAAGTGAAGTGACAAAGTCAAGGAGGATTATTTAAATAATAAAGTAAATAGAGAACTTTCTAATTATGGAAAGTGGTTATAAGAAGGTTAACACTAAAATGAAGAAAATGGGTTAAGTGGTCAAGTGGCTATTGGATACATGGACAAGTGGAAAATTAGAAAAAGTTGGACATAGGTGACTATGTGGCCAAAGTGGTTATGTGGACAAAGTGGCCTAGAAGATGCTTCTAAGGAAGCTACTTGGAGAGTATAAATAAGAGGCAAGGCTCTCTCATTTTAATCACACTTGAGAATATTGAATATCTAAAGGTGAATGAGGTAATCAAAGGATATCTAAGCAGAATTTCAAAAGCAAGGTGAAGTAAATAAGGCCGAAATTCAAGGGAGGATAAATTCTTTTGATGATGCTTTCTAATGTATGTTATTTACAGGTCATCTCACCATTTTCAAAATAAATTTGTTTCTAGAATGATTTAAAACATGAAATTGGGATTCCATTGCGTAAACATGTCCAAGTATATGTGGTACAAATTTCAATTTGTGGGTCGTTGTATTTTTGGAGTTACACTCCGTGGAAAATAGGGTTTGTGGCTAGTCCTGAAACTAGTCTAAAACATGTGTTTTGGGTAAAAACGCCATAACTTCTTCATAACAAATGAAAATTCAGTAAGACCAAATGTGTTGGTTAGAATATAGTCTGTAGTATTCTATGTAAAATTTTTAGATCCATGCACCTAGTATTCTGTGTGAGGCACACTCTATAGAATAAGATAGAATTCAACAAGGTATGCCATTTTTGCTATATCTCCTTTTCTGAGAGGTTCCAAGTACTAAAAATTGGAGGAATTACCTAAAACACATTGAAGAACATTGTGTACTATTTTCATATATTTATTCATTACATGTACATAATTATGATTATTTCAAGTTAAGGTTGTTGACTAATCCAAAACTAGTCATGTGAGACTAAAGTAAAGTTTGATGAAAATGCTAGTCTCTTATTGTTAAAGTTAAGGAAGGTTTGCAGGTTGAGGTACAGGTTGGTGCATGGTTGATGCAATTTTTTATGGTACAAGTTGATTACAGGTTGTTTGGTACAGGTTGGTGCATGGTTGATGCACTTGTTTATGGTACAGTTTTATTACAGGTTAAGGTACAGGTTGATGCATGGTTGATGCATTGTTTGGGTTATTGGTACAGGTTGTTTGGTGCAGGTTGATTGGTACAGGTTTACAACAGTATATCTCATAGTGATAGTGTGACAATGGTTCCATCATACTACTTATAAGTGAGGGTGGTTGGACGAGGTAAGGACAGGTGGTTGTAGCCACCTTCCAGTTGTAGCCGGAGAACATAAAGGGTTGTAGCCTCCTTCTGGCTGTAGCCAGAGAATTGGGGAGTTAGAGCTTCCATCAAGTTGTAGCCTGAGAAACTAGGGGGTTGGAGCCTCCTTCCAGTTGTAGCTGGAAAACAAGGGAAGTCGGTGCTTCCAATGAATGTAATTCTTCAAGACATATAAGAAAAATCATTTTGTGGTTTTCTCCCACTTTGGGTTTTCACATAAAAACATTGGTGTAGTGTGTTTGTGTATGATTGTTCATTTTTTCTTTGTTTATTTACTCTACAAATATTGGATGATAATTCTACATTGATATAACACTTGCATTATATGGTTAAAAATGATTAGATTTCTCTATTACTAATTCAACCCCCCTCTCAGTAATCCAACAAGGTCATCCCTAATGGTTGTAGGTTAGGGTTTGTAACAACAAGTAGAGTAGTGGGAGAGAGGGGATTCCCTACTATGGGAAGACTCCTCCCAATGAGGAAAACCAACTCCAAGCAAGAGATCTTTCAAAAGATAAAAATTCATGTTTCCCAAGGAAATGATTTTATATCTCCAATGAAAAAAATAGATGACTAGTTCCTTTACTATTGGGTTAAAGGAATCAAATAAATGAACTAGATATGCTACTTCCTTGGTGGTGTAAATACTCTTACTTCCCAAGGAAAGTATCTCTAGTTAGGGTTTGAGAATGAGGGGTGTAAATCATGTTACTTCCTCAAACAAACACTTGCAACATCAATGAACTTTAATAAATAAATGATGGATACTAGAATGGGGGTGTAAATTCTCTTACTTACCACTTACATCCTAGAACAAAAATAATTGACTTGAAAAAGTGAAAGCATAAGATTAAAATACCATACCAAAATCAAGAAATATGCTAACATAATCCACCATAAAAGCTAGAAAGCATTCCTCCAAGACTAGTGCCTCACTCCTCCATCAACCATTCACAAGAGATAGCCATAAACAAGTGAACAAGAGACAAATATACCAAGTGTAGAGAAAATTTCAGATCCAAGTCCTCTCACAAGAGGGAAAGTTATGTTTAAATGAGATCTTATATTGATCTCTTATTTATACAAAATATCACTAAGGTGAGTAGTCCATAAATTAAGGGGTAAACCACAAGAATAGGGGTCAACAACCCTAATATTTCCCCCTTTGACAAAGTAATATTAAACAATTCATTTAAATTTTCACTTTTGCAGAAATAGAGCCCTAATTTTACATGGATGTATCCCCTTTAGGGGATGTTTTCCCACTTAGAATAAGTCGTTGGTGTTGGAGAAGCCCCAAAGGCCACATGTCAAGAATCTAGAAAATATCCTCATGGTGAATTCCTTATTCTCCTCAAATCATCCATGTGTCAATGAGTGGCTACATCACCACCAAACCATATCCCCCAAAAGTGACGTCATACCCTAGGAGGTGACATTTTGCCTCTCCTAGGAAAATTGTTTGGAAAGTGAAGCATGGGCTAGGTCCATCCAACTATCCTCTAGGATTTAAATATTTCATCTCTGTTATCCGACATGTGGACCCTTGTCATCCAACGTTTGGGATTGTAGCCCCATGGAAGCCCAAGCTAGGCTTGTTCTCCCAAAAATATCCACCAACTAGGTCCTACAAAGAAAAATGAGCATGCCTTCCAAGGATCTCAAGTCATAACATCATGATAAGTGAATCCAATCAATAAATGAGCCACCTAAGCATGTGCATCAAATATCATTATATCAAACAATTAATTGCTCAAGGAAACTATGCCACTTATCAAGCTTGAATATGGGAGGGTTGACGAGGTGTCCTATTGGGTAGATTTTTCCCTAAGTCAAGGAGAGTTTCCAAGAAAACCCTCTCTAATCCATGTAAAGTGGATGAAGTGGTTGGGGTCAAGACTCAATGGGCATAGGGCTCATGACATACAAGGGCTCATAGTGTCTCATTCATAGGTTCCTTTGTAAAGGGTGTGTGCTACCTTCATCCGCAATGCACTTTTTCCTATCACATTAATTTACATTCTTTCATGCTTTCATAATTTTAAGGAGAGGTTGAAGATCACTGCCCTGGTGTGGTGAGCAGATAATGGCAATGTCACCCATAAAAACCTAGTGGAAATGAGAAGGATTTCTCCTGATGAGACCCCCTTTCTCTCAGCCATGCAACTGAGAGCCATGACCTCGATTTGGTGACTAGATGATGGCAATTTCATACGACTAGATATTCATGGACATGATAGGTCAACTCGTGATGAGACCTCATATCCTTCAACTAACCTTTTAAGCATTATTTATTATATTGTGGGTCCCCTTTACTCAAATGTAAGTGTTTCATTTCTTTCTTGGGTGATCCCTTGGCGAAGCATCTAGAAGGTTCATACAAGGCTTTTATCTTTTACCCAATATCAATCCATCTGGGCCTGTATCCCCTTCTTCCCATAGAATGAGGGACAACCCCTTCTTGGGTCAATACACCCTAAAATCCCAAGAGATAAGGAAATGGAGTGAATAATGATGGAAAGTGGTAAGTATGGTCGAGAATGGTATGATGACTCTTAAAGGGAGTTCCTAGTAGAAAACCCATCCCCAAGGGAAAACCAGTTACTAGGGCACAATGTCAACCACCAAGGTGAAGTAGGGAAAAAGGCATATTTTCCAAGCATATATGATGAAATCTAGGGAAATATAAGACACATCATACTCAATTGGGTTAAATATTGAAATGATTCTCACCATAATAATGACTTGTACCTCATGGAGAAAGGCCCACTTCCTTTCAGAAGCCCACTGATGTGGTGGATTCCATCTATAAATATGTGACCATCTGTGGTGGTGAGAGGGGTTTCCATCTGTGCAAAATGGGATTGTTGGTCATGTAGTATCTCGACACTCCATGTCTGCAACCTAAGGGCTTCAAAACATAATGATCCAGGATCTTTTCATCAGGTGACTTATTAAATAATTGTATTAAAAGAGCATAAAAAAAAGTACACCATAAAGAAGGAAAAGCTCAAAAGAAAAGAGACATAAGCATGCGATATGAACACAAAACTTGATAATGGAGTTCATCCCTGGTGGAATATGTCTCTGGGTCCTGCTCTCAAATGGGTAGGTATTTTTATTAACTCCACAAAAGAATTGGGAAAAATACTTAAGTATACCTCATTCTGGAGTTAAGCTACAGAAGTTTTGCTCAGATCAGAAAACTAACATCACCACTACGTTCATGGCATTGAATTACCTAAAAGTGATTGTCTCCATGCCTCAATACGAATCTGACACTTTCAGGCCCAAGAGACACCTTTGCCTTGGTTTGTGTGCCCTGCTTATGCAATAAATGACTGGAAAATCTTGAATTGTGTTTCATGGTCCTTACAAAGTCTGTACGGACGTGCTCGGTTCTCCTCTCTTCTATCTTGTCCCGAACACTGACCGGAGGCCCCCTTCTTATAAAAAACTTAGGTGGTTAAGCAATAAAGAGACGGTTGGAATACTGGTAGGTGGATGCTATATTAAGTATTTTAGTTAGCAAAGGTCCCGAGGTCGAATCCTATGAGCCTCCCCTTTTTTTGGAAAACAATTACAACAAATTTTGGCGGGCTCTGCCAAAATCTGCGGAGATTCTGGCAGTGGTTTTCGGCGGTGGATATATTTGGTGAATAGTTAGCAGATGGCTATATATAGTGGCAGTTGGAATAAACCCCGAAATTGGAGGATGTTGTGTACATATGGGCTAACGCATAACCAAGGGTTGGGACGAAGGCCTAACCCTTTTCTCCCCCCATTCGAAACATTAGTCTACTTAAATACAATTTGCATCATATTATAAACAAGAACTAAAGAGTGGAAGGTTGGTTAGTGCGGAGGTGTGAGTCCCTTGGGATAGAGGAGGTCAAGGGTTCGACTCATATGGAGTCATATAAATTTTACACACACCAACCACTGGAGCGGTGCCATGTGGTATCCCATAACTGGGCCATGTGGCACCATATCATTTGCTCAATAAAATTGACACTTGTCATCACTTAATTCTCCCATGTGTCTTCCATCAGACTTGTACGACCTTCACACGTCATCCCATGCAAATTCATCACTGTGACATTTAAGCTGTATCGACATGCCATGTGTCACCCTTGCAGTGGTGCCATGTGTCACCTTGACCTTTTGACTTTTTGACTAAGTTTGACATGAACTTTGACCACTTATAACTTTTTATCTGTAACTCTATTTGACCAGCCATTTGCACCATTAGAAATCTTGTGATGCGCTCTTCACGATCATACCCTTTTCATTGAGTTTTGGAAACTTTGATTTTTTTTCCCTTTCTCTGTCTACTGAAGCCATTCTGAGCATCATGAGTTCCCTCTATGCATTCTAAGTTGTTCTTAACCTTCTCTATATCCTTTTTGGATCACACCTTCCCACTAAGATATTTTTGGACCACCAAAAGCTTTCATCAATCAACTGGTAAGTGAGGGAAGAGTCCCCTCACTTTATCCTTCTCAATCCACTTTGCCTTGCTTGGATGTGTGCCCTTTAAGCCTACTCAAAGATAATCAATATCACCCCTACGTGAAGTCCTCGTCCTTCTGTCTAGGATTATATATTTTTGTAACTCATCTGAGTAATCAAGTGAAAACTCATCAACTGAAGGTATTGAAACTTCCTCATCCTGATCCATGATCATGGGAGGCTCAAAAAGTTTCAAGTTCTCTACATTCACAACTGAATAAATCTGCACATACGGTGGAATATCTAAACGAAAAGCATTAGTGTCACTTTTATCCAAGATATTGAAGGGTCCATATAAAATAGGCTTGAGTTTCTTTCCTTCACCCTTCAATCGTTCCTTATTGATATGAATCCATACCCAGTCTCCAACCTGGAACTGATGATCAACAATGTGCTTGTCATGCCAAGATTTATGTTGTGCTTGACTCTTCTCCAACTGTTCCATGACTTCTTGGTGTATCTGTTGGATCCTCCAAATGAACTTGTGGGCTACAATTACATCGACATCTTTCCCATACATCAAGTCCAAAGAAACCTTTGGTAGGTACCCAAAACACGTCTCAAAAGGTGAACTCTGAGTGGATGAATGTAAAGATTGGTTATAAGCATGTTGTACATAGGGTATATTTTCATCCCATAACTTAGGATGCTTGCTACAGTAGCCTCGAAGAAAAAGTACCACTATTACGTTTACCACCTTTGTTTGTCCGTCAGTCTATGGAGGAAAATTAGTGCTCCTCTTCAATTTGGTGTCCATCGTTTTCCACAAGCTAGTCAAAAATGTTGAAATATTGTAACTACAAAGAGTATTCTATTTATTATTGATGTATTATTCATTAGATAAATCCCCTTTGTGGATTGATCATATCAGGAATTGGAAATGACCAAATCCCCTTTTGTTGATTGGTCAAACCCTAATTGTAATATGCAAATTAAGAAGTCGGCCCCCAGACAAATTAAAGTGGTTCTAACCACCCAGAAAGAGAAATCGGCCCTTCTAGTGAAGAGACATCTCCTTTCAACATTTGCCAGTTTGTATAAATAAAGGAATCCAATGCCTAATTTGTTTACTCACTCATTCAATCATCTAGACCGCAAGTTCAGTAGCTACAGTTGGAGAAGAAGGAAGAGAGAGAGGCGCATTACTCGGGAGAGGATATTATCTAGTGTTTGGTTTATTGTCTTGGCATTGTATTGGCTACCTATATTAAGGAAGTTTTTCTTGGGTTTTCTCCCCCATGAGGGTTTCCCAGGATAAATGATGTGTCTCTTGTGATTGTGTTTCTCTCATTGATCCTTTCTATGCTATGGTTATCTAGTAAATTGAAAATAAACCTAATAATAGCTTAAAATCTAACATGGTATCAAAGCTCAACTGAATATAGCATCTTTCACAGGAAAAAGAAAAATGTCATTGTTATCGTACAAGAAAATTACGTATTTTTATTGAAGAAGAATTTCAGCCCAAAAGTCATCTAGAAAAGTGTGCCCTAGCCCAAGGAACCCTTTGGCACCTTCAGCACACCTTTTCAATGGATAGAACTCCCATAAAGTGAAACCCTAGTTTTCACCAGTACTAGAAGTACCAGAAAACCAGAGGCACCAGTCCAGAAATTCGTTGGTCAAGTTTGAAGGGGGGGAATTTGGATTTTCTGAAATCTAACCACACCAGGCTACTCGCCTCAGCCAAGCGCACCTCTTGGTAAGTTCAAAATTCAATTCTGAGCATTTTCATTTTTTGGTCATTTTCCCAACTCCGGGTAAAAGATGTCTGCAAGCACTAAGATTTTTGACAAGCTAGAAGGTGTGGAAAACTTTTCGTTTCTGGAAGTATAGGATTGAGCTCATTCTTTAAGAGAATGACCTATCAATATTCATTAAATAATTTGTACCAGAACTCATCGATGCTACAGCTAAAGCAAAACACCAAAAGGAAACAGTTAGGGCCAAAAGAATCATTGCATATTATATCAAAGATCACTTGATTCCTCAAGTGTCTTCAAAGAAGACTCCAAAATAAATGTTTGATGCCCGAACCATATTATATGAAGGAAATAACATAAATCGTAAGATGAATCTAAGGAATCAATTCAAGAATACAAGGATGCAGAAAGGAGAAACAATCCAAGAATATTTCTCCAGAATATCAAAATTCAAAGAAAAACTAGAAGCAATTGAAGATACTATAGATGAATACAAACTTATAATGACAGCCCTTAATGGTCTCACAAGACCTTGGGATGCATTTATCCAAACTATTTGTGCCAGAAAAGACAAACTACAATTTGACATTCTTTGGGAAGAATGTGTTCAAGAAGAATCAAGAGTAGCTAATTGAGAATCTTTGATATCAAGAGATGAAGATCAATCCCTAGCTACTCACACTAATGGAGGAAGAAAGAAGTCTTATTTCTAGAAAGAAACTCATAAGGAGTCTCACCCCCAAAACAAATTCATACATAAAGAATCTCAACCAAGGAGATTCCAAAAGTTTCAGAAAGGACAAAGAAGAGAAAAATATTTCTCATCCTAACAATGTTACCATTGTGACAAGATGGGACATATTGCAAAACATTGTCCATATAGATGAGAAGAATACAAGAAGAAAAAAAAGAGGTACCATCCCCATGTAGTTGAAGATGAAGAGCCACCCACAAAGATGATAAAATAACAGATTGAAGACTATGTCTTAATCTCTTCCCTCTCAGGATCAATATCACTTGGTGAGATCACTTGGCTCATTGATAGTGGTGCTTACAATCACATGATAGGTCAAATATAAGTTCCCTCTCACCTTTAAGAAAAGAAGTTTTCTCATAAAGTTACACTTGGAGATGATTATCTATACCCTATCAAGGGAGTAGGAGAATCAAATTACAATCTTAATTCAGGGACACGAATGAAGATGAAGGATGTACTCTATGTACCAGGTTTGACAAAGAACTTACTCTCCATATCAGCTTTAGAAAAGAAAGGCTTAAGAGTTTCCTTCATAGATGGATAAGTCCTTATGTGGGCCAAAGGAAAAACCATGGAAGAAGCAATTGTTATTGGAAAAGAAGAAGGTGGCTTGTATAAGCTAAAGGGTCACTCAAAAGCAACAATGACCCACTCCATTGAGAATCCATGTGAAATTTGGCATAGAATATTAGCCCACATCAACTACAAGGAATTCCCTTATGTAAGGAAGGAAGTCATAGGTCTACCATAACTCAAGGTTGACCATGATGGGGTGTGCAATTGATGTGCACAAGGAAAGAACGTCAATAACCCTTTTCCAAAGAGAGATATTAAAGCAGAAGGAGTCTTAGAGATCATTCACTCAAACGTGTGTGGCCCAATTCCATCATCCTCCATCAGTGGGTATGTATAGTATGTATCTTTTATTGATGACTATTCTTGTAAAAGCGGGGTTTACTTTTTGAAATCAAATGATGAAGTGTTTAGTAAATTCAAGGAATTCAAAGCCTTGATAGAGAATCTTTCTTAAAGAAATATCAAGATACTCATGTCAGATAATGGAGGAGAATACACCTCAAAAGAGTTTGGAAACTTTTTCAAAGATGTCAGGATCAAGAGGGAGCTCACCACTGCCTACAATCCTCAACAAAATTGTGTAGAAGAAAGAAAGAACAGAACTATAATGGAAGCAGTGAAGACCATGATCCATGATCAAGATCTTCCAATGTACTTATGGGCAGAAGCAACAAAAATAACAGTATATATACAAAACAGATTGTTCCATAGTGCACTTGGGTTTAAAACTCCTGAAGATATGTTCTCCGGAAAGAAGCCAAAAGTAATCTATCTCAAAATATTTGGCTTCCCAGTATTTGTACATATTCCAAAAGAGAAGAGAACCAAGCCGGACCCCTCAGGAAAGAAGGGAATATTTGTTGGATATTGTGAGGTCTCCAAGGAATTCATAGTTTATATACCAAGTTACCATCATATTGAGATCAGCAGGGATGTAACCTTTGATGAAGATGTAGTGCTCAAGAAATAAAGAATATTCCAACTTGAAGAAGTATATGAAGAGGAACCTGTAGCTCCCAGAGTTGCAGAACCAGTGAAGGAAGTCATAGCTTCCCTTGATGAGGAGATTCTAGAAGATCATGACATAATAGAATATCAAGAACCTACCCATATGTCAATCTCCCACAAGAGAAAGCTATCCTGGGCAAGGTAACTTATTCAATATGGAGAGAAGTATGGTGTCCCCGAAAGAACCATGAGACAAGTAAAGAAACCAAATCCATTCTCCAGTTATATGGATTTGATGTGTGATCTCTTAGAGAATGAGCCTACCTGATTTGAAGAATCCATTCAGAAGAAAGAATGGGAATATGCCATGACAGAATAATACCAATCCATCATAAAGAATGATGTATGGGAAATAGTTCCCAGACCAAAGAGCAAGGATGTGGTATCTTCCAAATGGATTTTTTCAAAATAAAACATGTTGTTGATGGAAGTATTGAGAAATATAAAGCAAGGTTTGTTTCTCATGGATTTTCTCAAAAGGAAGGCATTGATTATGAGGAGACATTTGCTACTGTAGCTAGATACACTTCAATCAAAACCATCATAGCCCTTGCAGCTAAGATGAAGTGGAAGTTACACCAGATGGACGTGAAAACTGCCTTCTTGAATGATGTCATTGAAGAAGAAGTGTATATAGAACAAACTGAAGGATTTGAAGTTAAATATAGGAAGACTCATGTGTTCAAGCTGAAGAAATATCTGTATGGATTGAAGCAATATCCTAGAGCTTGGTATGGAAGGATTGACAGTTTTCTGACGAGATTGGGCTTTACCAAGAGTAAAGATGATTCTAACCTTTACTTCAAGGTTATGAATGATGATCCTGTTATATTGTTGTTGTATGTGGATGGATTATTATTAACTGGAGAAGAAAATCTCATCATTGAATGTATGAAGAAGTTCGTTGCAGAATTTGAGATGAAAGACCTTGGCTTAATGCACTATTTCTTAGGTATTGAGGTCTAGCAGAGCCCAGAGAGGATATTCCTTAACCAAGGGAAGTATGCAGTTGAAATAATGAAGAGATTTTATATGTTGGAGTGAAATTCCATGAATATACCCATGGAAAAAAAGTTGAAGCTCTTGGTTGACACCTCGTCGAAATTGATTGATCCTACACTATATAGACAGATCATTGGATCATTGATGTATCTAATGAACACCAGGCCAGATATATGTTTTTTTGTGAACACCTTGAGTCAGTTTCCGGTAGAGCCCAGACGTGTTCACCTGGTTTCTGCAAAACATGTGATGAGGTACCTTATGGGTACAATAGAGTGTGGTCTAAATTATGATGGAGATCATGAATTCATACTAAGTGGTTATACTGATTCAGATTGGGATGGAAGTGTCTCTGACAGAAAGAGCACTTCAAGATGTTATTTCATTCTGGGGTCAACCATGATCTCATGGTAGAGTAGGAAGTAATCATGCATTTCTCTCAGCACGACATAAGCATAATACATTGTTGCATGTTATGCCAGTTGTGAAGCCATATGGCTTCAAAAGTTGTGGACAGGTCTATTCGATCTAGATATGGAAGCAACCATGACCCTATGTGATAACCAAAGATGCATAAATATGATAGAGAACCATGTGTTCCATGACAAGTCAAAACACATAGAGATCTGATATCATTACATTCGTGATATGGTGCAGAGGGGAGCCATAAATCTCGAGTATGTTAGCACAGATGAGAAGGTTGCTGATGTGTTGACCAAGCCTCTATCTCGTGTAAAGTTTGAGCACTTTTGAGATAAGCTTGGTGTAGTCCGAAAGGACCTCCCTCGAAAGGGGGAGTAGTGTTGTGCTGCCAACCTTGTGCTATGATGCCAACTTCATGTTGATGATGTGTCAGCCTCATGTTGTGATGATGTTCTAGCCTCGTGTTGTGATGGTGTGCCAGCCTCACGCTATGATGATGTGTTTCCAACCTCGTGTTGTGATGATGTGTTACCAGACTCATGTTGTGATTACAACTTCATGCTGATGATGTTGTGTTTCCAGTCTCGTGTTGTGATGACAGCTTCATGCTGATGATATTGTGTAGCCAGCTTCATGTTGTGATGCAAGCTTTGTGCTGAAGACTCTCAGCCTAGTGCTAATGTTGATGATGCTCTAGCCTTTTTGTTGTGTTGTTGATGATATTGATGATGAGAAAAAATTACGATGATTTATAGATATGATAGTCAGTGTTCTAGATGTTGTTGATGATGTTTACCTCTCTCTCTCTCCTGATGATGTTGTAGAATACCCTTCTTGTTAAGGGGGAGTGTTGAAATATTGTAAATGCAAAGGGTATTCTATTTATTATTGATGTATTATCCATTATATCAATCCCCTTTTGTGGATTGATCATATCGGGCATTTTAAATGACCAAATCCCCTTTTCCAGATTGGTCAAACCCTAATTGTAATATATAAATTAAGAATTCGGCCCCTAGGAAAATTAAAGTGGTTCTAACAACCTAGAAAGAGAAGTCGGCCTTGCTAGTGAAGAGACACCTCCTTTCAACACTTGCCAGTTTGTATAAATAAAGGAAGCCAACGCCTCATTTGTTCACTCACTCATTCAATCATCCAGAGTGCATGTTTGGTAGTTGCAGTTGGAGAAGAAGGAAGAGAGAGAGAGACACACATTAATTGGGAGAGGATATTATCTAGTGTTTGGTTTATTGTCTTGGCATTGTATTGGCTATCTATATTAAGGAATTTTTTGTTGGGTTTTGTCCCCCATGAGGGTTTCCCAGGATAAATGATGTGTCTCTTGTGATTATGTTTCTCTCAGTGATCCTTGCTATGCTATGGTTATCTAGTAAATTGAAAAGAAACCTAATAATATATTAAATTCTAACACAAAAGTCCCCAAGGAATCAAGTATCGTGATCCGATACAATGGACGTGGGTAACCCAAAGTGAACCCAAACATGATGAAAGAAGAGATTAGTAGTCTTCTCAGCAGTGATCTTCTTTCTACATGGCATCAAGATACACATCTTGTTGAACCTATCTACTACGACATACAAATAATCATGAACCCCTTTGGTCATTGGTAAACCCCCTACAAAATCCATGGAAATGCTTTCCCATGGATGGGATGGAACATGAAGTGGTGAGTATTGCCCCAATTTTCTATTAGTGGTATTAAAAGTAGAACACATCACACACCCCTCTACATACTTAGTTACAACTTCTTTCATTTGAGGCCAAAAACAAAATCTCTGCAAATGAGCCATAGTTTTTCCTACCCCAAAATTCCCAGACACAAGAGAAGTGTGAGCTTCTTGTATTACATGGGCTCATTCACTTGTAGGAATACATAGCTTCCAAAGATGATAGAGTAATTTTCCCTACAAAAAATAGTTCTCTACCTATGCACAATGGGTTAGCTTCTCATATACTTATTTAAAATCTTCATCGATGGCATATTTCTCCACATAGTTGTCATGAGATAAATAAGTATTCTTCAAAATAATAGAAGCACCAATAGGAGTTCTAGAAATCATATCGGCTACCTTGTTACTTGTACCCTTCTTGTACTTGATTAACAAATGAAATACCCATCCATCTGTAGTGTCAAGATTGTTGCAATTGGTCTATGCATGAAGATACAGTAAGGGTTGGTGATCTGTATGTATAATTTTTTCCTTCCCCAACAAGTAGTTCTTCCATTTCTTTACGCTTTGAACTAATGCATACAACTCTTTATCATATGTATGATAGTTAACAACTTGGTTAAAAGTCTCAGAGTGGTAACAAATAGGCTTATGATATTGCATCAATACTGCACCCATGGCGTATCCGTTGGCATCTGTCTCGATCTCAAAAGGCTATTGAAGATTCAGTAGTGCTAATACTGGTGCGGTATTGATCTTCTCCTTCAATATGTTTAAATATTTTTGTGTCTTTACTTCCCACTGAAAAAAAATTCTTCACACTGGTTAAGGCATGCAAAGGAGCTACTATAAAGGAGAAGTTGGGAATGAATCTCCTCCAATATTGGACTACAACCAAGAAGCTTCGGATCTCGGTCACACTTTTTGGCTCGGGCCAATTTACAATTACTTCAATTTTGGAAGGATCAATCTTCAATTGTCCTCCTCCCACAATATGACCTAAGTACACAAGTGCAATCTTGCCAAATTAACATTTAGACAATTTCACATACAGCTTTTCCCTCTGCAAAGTATCCAATACTTTCTTTACATGCCTTACACGTTCATCCCAAGTCCTACTAAAAACAATAATGTTGTCTAAATATACAATCACAAAGTCATCCGAGAAATCCTTGAATACATCATTCATCACAAGCATGAAAGTTATCAGAGAATTGCAAATCCCAAATGGCATGACTAACCACTCAAACAATCCATGTTTGGTTTTAAAGGAAGTCTTCCATGCATCCTATTCTTCGACCCTAATTTGATGATATCCACTGTGCAAATCCAACTTAGTGAAATAAACAACATTATTCAACTGATCAAGTAAATTATCTATACGAGGAAGATGGTATCAATTTTTCACCGTGATTTTATTTAAAGCCCGGTAATTGACACACATTCGCCATGTGTCATATTTCTTTGGCACCATCACGATCGGAGAACCACAAGGAGATGAAATGGGCTTGATGACCCCTTTATCCAATAAGCCCTGTACCTACTTCTTGATCTCTTTCATCTCCACAACAAACATCCTACTGAAAAAAAATTCTTCACACTGGTTAAGGCATGCAAAGGAGCCCTGTACCTACTTCTTGATCTCTTTCATCTCCACAACAAACATCCTATACATGCCCACATTAGGAAGCAAAGAATCCTGTTGAAGATGTATCTCATGTTGGATTTCTCTCTTAGGAGGTAATCCATCTAGTTCCTAAAAAATAGAATCATACTTAGAAACAATATCAATTAATTCCTCTTTATGAGATGGATCACACCCTTGGAAAGCGTCAGATGTCTCGACATCTTTTTCTTTGACGACCATGAGTACATATCTCTTATTAGTGGTTATGAGCATTTTCATTTGTCTTGCACTAACAAGTGTTGTATTTGCCCTCATGATGTGAACTCTAACAATATATTCCACTCCCCCTTTAGTAAGGTGGTATTTGTGCTCATGATGAAAGAAGACTACTTTTCTATCATAAATATAAGGACTTCCCAACACTATGCCACATATATAAAGCGGTACAACATCCAAATCCACTTCATCAATCAACTTTGAAGCAATAACAAATCTGATCCTACATTGTTTGATGACATTAAGTTTTTCTTTATCACATACCCAACCAAGAGGATAAGGATTTGGATGTGTTTTTGTTACAAGATCCATCTTCTTGAAAAGTGTTTCAGATATCAAGTTTACTTGGGAACCCATATCAAATAATGTATCTATCTTAGTATGTTTAGATACAACTCGTATATTAAATAACTCATTCCTCTTGTGAGATCGGAAGAATCAAGTTTACTTGGGAACCCATATCAAATAATGTATCTATCTTAGTATGTTTAGATACAACTCGTATATTAAATAACTCATTCCTCTTTCATTCATCATCATGAGATTCATTATTGGAAATTGAACTAGAATGAAGAGAATATTTACCTTGTACTCCAGCCGATGTGATCTTTCCTTCATCTCTTGATTCCGAACTAAGATCTTGTTGTACTGTAGCAACAGCCTTTGTCTTCCCCTTTCCACTGAACTGTTTTGGTTTCTTTTATGGATGTAGTTTCCAACATTGTACTTCATTGTGACCTCCCTTCTTGCATTGAGTGAAATATGGTTTTCCTCCATCTCTCGTCACTGTAGCGGTCTTCTTGTCCTTCCTTTTGAACTTCTTGAAATTCTTTTGTGGCGAATTGGAAGGTTTCTTCGTGGGATATTCTTGAACATGTTTCCTCCTCTTCTCAAGGTGAGTCGATTGCACACAAAATTCATCACAACTAGTGGGGTTAAACAAGAGAAAAGTATGACGAATATAAATGTGAAGTGTGCCAATATACTTCATTAAAATTTCATAAGAATCCAAAGGAATATTCAATGCAAGAGCTTTCTTCCTAAACTCTTCTGTGAAACTTTGTATAGTTTGACCTTTGCTCTGCCTCACAATTTTCCATTCCATCATTGATTTATGTAAATACCCTAATGGATAAAAATGCTTCCTTATCTCTGATTTAAATTTTGACCATGAGGAAAGAATATTACCACACTTACTTATGTTCTATAGCTTTCTCTCCCACCACACGAGAGAAGTTCCTTCCAACAGAAGAGAAGCTAATTTCACTTTAACTTCCTCTTCGTCAATATGATGAACACAACAATATACTTTAACCTGCCAGATACAATTATCTAGTTTTTCAGGATTAGCAAATCCATTAAACATAGGTAAACCAAACTTTACATCAAGCTTTAATAATGGTTTCTTAAAAGAGTCTTTATGACTAGAATGATGAGAATGATGAGAATGCTCAGAGGAAGAAGAACTAGAACTAGACTAGTGGGGTTAAACAAGAGAAAAGTATGACGAATATAACTATGAAGTGCGCCAATATACTTCATTAAAGTTCCATAAGAATCCAAAGGAATATTAAATGCTAGATCTTTCTTCCTAAATTCTTCTATGAAACTTTGTACGTTCGACCTTTACTTTGTCTCAAAGTTTTCCATTCCATCATCGCTTTATGTAAATACCCTAATGGATAGAACTACTTCCTTGTCTCTGTTTTAAATTATAACCATGAGGAAAGAAGATTACCACACTTACTCCTGTCCTGTAGCTTGCTCTCCCACCATACGAGAGCAGTTCCTTCCAACCGAAAAGAAGCCAGTTGCACTTTAACTTCCTCTTCATCAACATGTTGCACATGGAAATATACTTCAACCTATCAGATCAAATTGTCTAACTTTTTAGGATTAGCATCTCCATTAAAAATAGGTAAATAAAACTATACATCAAGCTTTAATAAAGGTTTCTTAAAAGAGGCTTTATAGTTAGAATGTTGAGAGTGATGAGAATTCTCAGAGGAAGAAGAGCTATAACTTGAAGGAGAAGATAGAGGCTCGAGAGGATCTTCTCCAACCCCTTGGTTTACCAAAGCATCATCATCTGGTGGTGGTTCCCTTTTCTTCGCTTTCTTCTCCATCCTCTTCTCATAATCTCCATACATTCGTTCGACCATTTCTGACATGTGATAAAATACCATGTGAATTTGTTTCTCATGTTCATCACGCTTGTCCTCTTCTGCCATCTTCTTCCTTCAAGATGCACGACCAACTTCAGAATTGAAAGTCTTAAGAGTTCCTTCACCCTGCTTATGCTTGGCCCTAGTAAGCATTCATACTAAACAATTCAGGTCAAAGATGATTGCTTTGATACCAACATGATTTGGGATATTTTCATCGGGTGACTTATTAAATAATTGTATTAAATGAACATAAAAAGAAGTACACCATAAAGAAGGAAAATCTCAAAAGGAAAGAAGCATAAGCATGCGATATGAACACAAAACTTGATAACGGAGTTTGTCGCTAGTGGACTACGTCTCCAGGTTCTTCTCTCAAATGGGTAGGCCTTTTTATTAACTTCACAAAAGAATGGGGAAAAATACATAAATATACCTCATTCTAAAGTTAAGCTACAAACATTTTTCTCAGATCAGAAAACTAACATCACCACTGTGTTTGTGGCGTTGAATTACCTAAAAATGATTGTCTCCATGGCTTGATCTAAGCCTAACACTTTTAGGCCCAAGAGACACCTCTGCCTCAGTTTCCATGCCCTGCTTCTATAATAAATGACTGGAAAATCTTGTATCGCATGCCCTATTCCGTATAAATACCATACAGGCACGCTCAGTTCTCCTCTCTTCTATCTTGTCCTGAACACTGACCGGAGGCCCCCTTCTTATACAAACATTGGGTGGTTAAGAAATAAAGAGACAGTTAGCGTACTAGCAAGCAGATTCTATATCAAGTTGTTTATTTGGTGGAGGTCCCGAGGTCAAATGGCACGGGCCTCCCCTTTTTTGGAAAATAGTTACAACAAATTTTGGCGGGCTCTGCCAAAATCGGCGGAGATTCTGGCAGTGGTTTTAGGTGGTAGTTATATTTGGTGGATAGTTAGCAGATAGCTATATATAGTAGCGGTTGGAATAAGCCCCTAAATTGGTGGATTTTGTGGTCGTATGGGCTAACACATAACCAAGGGTTGGGCCGAAGGCCTATCCCTTTTCTCCCCCCATTCAAAACATTAGTCAAGTTAAATACAATTTGTGTCATATTATCAACAAGAACTAAAGAGTGGAACGTTGGTTAGCATAGAGGTGTGAGTCCTTTGGGATAAAGAAGGTCAAGGTTTCAATTCCTATGGATTCATATGAATTTTACACACACCAACCATTGGAGGGGTGCCATGTGGCAACCCATGACTAGGCCATGTGGCACCATATCATTTGCTCAATAAAACTAACACTTGTCATCACTTAATTCACCCACATGTCTGCCATCATACTTATACGACCTTGCCATGTCATCCCATGCCAACTCAACACTGTGCCATGTCAATTGTACGGACGTTCCACGTGTCACCCTTGCAGTTGTTCCACATGTCACCTTGACCTTTTGACATTTTGACCAAATTTGACATGAACATTGATCGCTTATAACTTTTGATCTGTAACTCTTTTTGACGATCCATTTGCGTCGTTAGAAATATTGTGATGCGCTCTTCATGATCATGCCCTTTTCACTAAGTTTTGGGAACTTTGATTTTTTTCCCTTTCTCTGTCTGTTGAATCCATTTTGAGCATCCCAAGTTGCCTTTGTGCGTTCTGAGTTGTTCTTAACCTTCTCTGGATCCTTTTGGGATCACATAATGTCCTTGGTTATCCACAAAATGGGGATAATAGTTAAAAATATTTTTTTTAGGTATTGGTTTGGTTCAACAAGTTGTAAGGATAGATTGTGACAGTCAAAGTGCAATCATCCTGGCGAAGAACCTGGCTTATTATTCAAAGACAAAACATATTGATGTTCAATGTCACTTTGTGAGAGAAATGGTTGAGGAAAATAAGGTGTTGTTAATGAAATTGGACACTTTGAAGAATGTTGTAGATTCATTAACAAAATCCATGAGCCCTAAGAAGTTATGTTGGTGTAAAGGATCTATGGGAATTGTTTCCCTAGATTGTTTATTATGTAACCATGTAACCCCTTGTATGCAAAGAAAACAACATGTGGTATAATGTTGGGTATGTGATATATTATTTGCATGACTAGACCTATTTTCCATGCGGGAGGGTCTTAGGGGCGCAGGAGTAGCACCCCTAAACTTGTTTTTGGTGTTTTTTGCATCTAGTTTTAGCAGTTTTTCAACACATGGTTTTCGTCGATGGTTTTTCTAATTCCAGTTAATGAATTAGGGTTCTTGACTAATCTGGGTCACTTCACACAACACCTTTACACTCATTTCTCAACAAATTCTCTTTTAACACGATTTAAGCCTTCTAGCATTCTTCCATGGCATGTCTTCTTCCTCCAACAAATTCATAATCTTCTCCCTTTCCTTGTCAACAACATCTTCAAAAAATTCCTCTTTCTTCAAGAGTATAATTTCATATATATTCAAATTAGTATCTTCACTCATGCTCCCTTCTAGATCACTCATTTTCATGGCATATTCTTCTACTCATGATTTCTCTTTAGATATCTTCATCCTCTTCGAATTGTAATTATGCAACTTCTATGATTTACAATTTCTATAATCTCTACAAATTCATTCTCTTGCTCATAATATTTATATTGAATCATCTTTGATTAATATTCATATCTCCTTCTCATACAATTACATTCTCTTTCATATACAACTACATATTTTCTTCTTCATGCAAACAATCAAATAATATATTAAGTTAAAACACAAAATTCCATCTTCACTTCTTTTTTCTCGCTACATCTAGCACGCACCATTTTTGCCTCTATATTCCACTATTGTAAGCTTCTACATATTTATTCAATATCATTTCCTATTGGATTCATTTCCACCCTTAATACATCCACCATATAGCAATAATTTACCGCCACCATCAAATTAATACCAGCATGTTTCTTGGAACATATAAGCCCAGTTTCTAATCCATGAAACCTTCTGACTTCATTTTCTCTTCCTTGCTACTTTCTATGGTCAAGGAGCCCAGTCACCCATGACATGGAGTCAAATATTCCTCTCCCATGTCACACTATCAACATGTGTCCCTCATGTAGCCTGTCACCCCCTCTCACCTAGGGGTAAGTAGAGGAGATCATGTCTCATAGAAAGAAATGAATATAGTGATCTTGATGATGATAATGATAAACATTTATCACAAGCAGTAGCCCATCATCCCTTCAAATTCCTCTCTCTTCATCAACATAGGTCATCACACCTAAACAACATGGTTCATTGGGAGATGGTGGTCCAACACATTTTGAGTTACATTAATTCTTGTTTCATATAAAGTTTCATATTTAGTGCATTTGGCATATGAGTAAGGATCATGGGTTGAAGTTGGATAATGAATCATAAGCTTAGAAGTTATTCTTTTTTCCTTGTTTCAACTTGGTGGCCATAATTAGTATCCTAGTCCTATGTTGTCACTCTTGGAAAATAGGGGTACTATTGGGAGCCTTAGATAAGGGTAACATATCATTCTCCCCCATTCTTAACACTTTCCATCCTCGGGCCTTCCGAAGTGTAATAAAATTTGATATGGCTATAACATGTACACCAATAAGGCCCATGGTTTATCCTCCTATGAGAAGAAGGGATAAAATGTCATGGTTGATGTAGTTGCTATACAAAAATAATGTTATAAAAGAAAGAAATAAATGTATGATAATGAATGTCCAACCTTAAAATCCAAAGGATAACTTGATCTCTACCCCCTTGTTATGAGGCAATCGCCCCTAGTCCCAACACACTAGATGCATATCAAAATGAAGGACTTAATCCTAGCAAGAAAAAGAAAGAATAAGATGTTTGAAACCTAAAAAGGGGACTTTCAATGCATAGAATGAATATCAAAAGACAAGAAATGGGTTTATAATACAAACATTACCAGGGAAAGGGTATCTGAAGTAGTAATCTCTCCCTCATCAAAGGAACTCATGGAAATGGGCCAAGAATGGTACCTTGCATGTTAATGATACCATCTCTATGAAGTCAACCCAACACATTTTCATTCACAATACTTACACTTAGATAGGTCTCTTGGGAAATATCCCTCTAACTAGGTATAAACACACCTAATAGGGTCTTTTGATGGTCCACCCATACCCAAACTTTTGAAATTGCATAAAATCTTGAGCTAATGTGAAGTTTGAAGGGGATATCTAATGTGAATTGTTCATATGGATTATGTGTTAAGTGATTAATTACTTTATATGATTATGGGGACTCTTGCACCTTGTTATTATTGGTCTTACTTGTTTCTATATATTTGACTAACTCGGGTGCGCTTGAAATGGTATTTTGGAGGACATACCTATGGTTTCACCCAGGACGTTATGTATTTATTACAAGACATAACATGTGTGATGTAGAGAATTGAGTCATTTGATGACTTTTCATGTTCAGATACATCCTCTCACACCTTTTGGACATTGGATGGTGAACAAATGATCTCTCATTTTGTAGACATGGTCATATTGGTTCACAGAAGGAAAAGAATCCCACAGTCTAGATAGTGCACCCCAGGGCTTGCCCAAGATTTGATGGATGATGTTTCTCTAGCATTTTATTAGACACACATTAGAGAGATGGTATACCTCTTCTCCACCTTGGAAATTGACCTTTCCACCTTGGACATTGACCATATTGATGATGACATCATGCACTAGGATGTTTTATGGGTTAGCTTTCTAATGGGGAAAACTTGATGATGATTTGGGTCCTTGACGATATCACATGACCTTTGATGAGGAGATATGACTTTCACATTGCTTGCACTAGTTTATTATAGACATGACCTTTAGAGGCCTTCTACACCCTCTCAGAGAATGACATATCCCACATGTGTGACCTTGGAGGACACATCTTGGTGTATTACCATGTTTATCTATTGTTTGAGGCCACTTGAGGGGTCTTCCTAGACCTATCTCACTTGTATAATGGATTCATTATAATTTTAGATATTTTTGAGAGATATAGTGCTAGGTTTTCCTCATATAAATAAGCTAGCGCTCCATTTTGCAAATCACAACTCACCACTTGTGAGATCATCACTACTTGTCTTCTATTTCTCTGTTTTTCTGTATGGATTAATTGTGCACACATTTGGAAGGATGGTTTGTGGATGATTTATCTTATTTTGATGGATGAATTTCGAGTTAGGTTTTCCTCATGCATAGCGACTTAATCTAGCAAGTGTTCTTCTTCAAATTTTAATTCTTGTTCATGGTATATTATGGTGGATTCTCTATTATTTGGTTAATTGTTTCATGTTACCTTGTATGCTAGGTTATTTTTGATAGAAACCCTAGGAGGGATTAAGATTGTTTATCCCTCTCCCCATTTTCATTCATCTGGATTTTTTGAAGCATTTAAGACCTGGCCTAAGGGTTAAGATTGTTTATCCCCAAAGGGTTTGTTTTGCTAGTTCAAGACCTAGGTTTTATGAGGGTATAATCCTTAGGGTTTGACCTAGTTCACTTAAATATTCAAGCTAGATGTTATAGAAGAGGGAAAAAACCCTAGGGTTTATGAGGGTATAAAACATAGGGTTATATTCTTGAGGTTTTATCCTAGGCATATGAGGGTATATTCCTATGGTTTCAAATATCCTTGTCTTCTAGGATATATAACCTCCAATTTAAGTAATTTCTTGACACCATTGGCCCAAAGAAGTAAAAAAACATTAGTCTTTAGCTCACAAGTGATACAAAACCCTAATAAACTCTTCCACTCTTAAAATAAATTAGTTGGTTAGATACTCCCTTGCATTTGCATGCCTATTCTACCTCAACGATTTTCATTTTTGGCCATTTTATTGTTGTTGTCATAAAATTTTGATACAACCATCAAGGCTTAAGCATATTATTGATAAATATCAAATTTCAATGCTCTTAACCTCATGTAATCATTGGTGGATGGTTTGTAAGTGTTTTCATTGTTATTAGATATGTTTTAATCCATTTTGTTGTTGATTTAGAGATGATATACTATTGTTTTTATAAATTGTTATATTGCTAAAGTACAGTTGTCTTAATTACAAGTTTTATGTAACATACTCATCACCAACAAACCCAAATATATGTTCTAATGTCAATTTGTTTTTTACCCATCACCAACAAACCTAAATATTTTCTATGATACCAATCTGTGATGTACCCATTGACATGGTTACCTCTAAATTTGTCTCCTTAGGAAAATCCAAATTTCTTTTACCATTCTTTAAATCAAGAAACCTGATACATACTCATGCAATTAACAAGAACACATTAAACTATAAAATAAAGTATTAATCAATTATGCACAGTATTAATAGTGAACATGCATGATATACACACATATTAGAGATAAATAATACACAGTGGAATATATAAATTACAGAGAAAAAGTAGAGAACACTCATATTATCAAATAAACATTCACCAACTAGCTATAGACGTTGGAAATTCCACCCAACCATAAACACTATTTTTCCATCTCTCAATAGCAAGTCACCCCTGAGGTAGGGCTATGGATCCATAAATATGAGCCCTAGGCTGACTGTAACACACACAAACAAATATCAACCTCTCACAGTTTTCCCAACCACACAACAGTACTAGTTTACCAGATCTATTCCCCTTCAGCATGCACAACCCAAGAAATGAACCCCTTTCTATGCAATGCAACCCCTCAGGTTGTTCCACTTCTTTTCCAGGGCTCCAATTCTACTAGTAAGAAAATATCAATCTTGGAAACTCCAAGGATTATCAACAGTGAACATTTATTTCACAATTGTCATCATTCACATGCACACATGCATTCATTCCTTTATGGAATAATCAATAATTAATTACATCCAACAAGCAATGGCTCTTCTCTTCCCATAATTCATTTCGCATTCCTATAAAAAGAGAAATAATGAATGTGGATTGAACAACAATCATTAAGGAATAATGAAATGAGTGATTAACCCCCAAACAATGCAAACGAGGGGTTTATAGAATTACATGCAATAAATCACCACATGGCCTTCCTAAGAAGTTCATGTAACCATTTTTCCCCACTAAAACGAAGATGGGTAAATAAAATATAATAAAATACTTAGCCCCTTTATCCCCCTCTCTAGTGGAATCATATCCCCCTATATCTGTCCTTGTCCATCTTGCAACCAATGATGGATTTTATTAATATATTTGAAGTATTACATTTCTAGGCACTCTGACCTTTCAACTTTGCAGGAACTTCACAATTTCATGAATAAAAAAAATACATTATTAATATTGAGACTCAAAATTGGGGTATTACATTACCCTCCCCCTTATTTTGACACTATCCTTAATGCATATACAAAACATAAATCAAAATTTTAAAAGTCTTCAAAAAGTTGTGGGTACTCTTCATGCATCGTATCCTCATGCTCCCAAGTAGCATCTCTAGGACTGTAGGAGGTCCACTAAACCTTTCCAATCCTATGGCTCGATATTGGATCACTTTGACTTTCTTGACCAATATGTGCACCGATTGGACATGAAAATATCCTTCTAGCTCCACCTAAATCAAATTCCACTCAATAACATGGTTCATATCATGCACATACTTTTTCTGCAAAGAGACATGAAATTTACATTATTCACATTCATGAATGTAGGAAATGAAAGCATGTATGCAACTAGCCTTATTCTGTCCAATATCTCAAATGGACCACATAATTTGTTTGTTAGCTTTGTACAACTACACGACTTTAGCGATCTCTTCCTGGGATTCACTTTCAAAAGAACATGCTCTCCTGCATTAAGTTATCTATTTGTCCTATTCTTATCTGCATAACTCTTTTGTCTCTCTTGTGTTTCCTTCTAATTTTCCTTAATTTTAACCATCTGGTCTTCCATATCCTTGAGCAATTACGGCCCAAGTACTACTCTATCTACTGGGTTATTGCAACTTATTGGAGTATTTCATTTTCCACCATACAAAGCTTCAAATGGTATCATCTTCAATGACACTCGATATCTATTATTATAGGAAAACTCCATCAAATACAAGTAATTTTCCCAGTTATATGGCTTGTCCATCACATACATTATCAACATGTCTTCAATCACTTCATTGAATCTCTCAATCTATGCATCTGACTGTGGATGGTATGTTGTGCTAAAATTCATATTTGTACCACATCCTTTAAATAATCTTTTCCAAAAATTTGAGGTAAACTTTGTATCTCTGTCTAAAACAATTTTCGTAGGTATTCCATGCAACCTAGAAATTTCCCTCATGTAAATATATGCAATACTAGTTGTTGTATGAGTCATTTTTATGAGAACAAAATGAGCAAATTTTGTCAATTTATCCACCACTACCATTATCAAATCATGTTGTCTTATTGTCCTAAGAAATTTAGTAATAAAATCAATGGTTACCACTTCACATTTCTTCTCTAGAATTGGCAATCAACTTTCACTCTCTGAAATTCCATACATCTAGTAATATAATCAGCAACATCCTTCTTCATTCCTGGAAAAAAGTATTGGCTTCTTATTGTTGCAGTTGTTTTCTGGTAATCGAGATGTTTGGCATATGGAACATTATAATTTTATTTTAATAACAAATTCCTAAGTTCTCTGAAATTAGGAACATAAACACTGGGTCGAGGTATAGGCAGAGAACTTACTTCCCTTAAAAGATGGCTCTATTCCTAAGCTACCCCAAAATTATATAAACTGAAAAATAAAAGAGAAGGAATATTAGTAAGTGTACCTTTGGTCCAAACATCCAATGTAGACTTCCTTCACCTTTGTAGCTTCCTAGGCTACGGGTCTCCTCCTAAAGCTGACCTGCAAGAACAATTAGTCAAACAATGCTACAAATATACAATCTCTACTTGTTACTTTCAATATTTAGATATAAGAATAGATGCATTAATCAATAAATATATAAATATGCAATGTATTGGGACAGGAAATAACTCTTTTATTCAAAATTAATATTAGAAAGATTACAACCTTCTTATCGGCAAACACTTCATGAACCAGGTCCAGGCTCCTCTTATTGTTGTTCCAATGCATCATTCCCATGCTTCCTCTCATAATCAAATGATCTCTTTGGGAAAAGGGAAGGGATTGTATAAGGAGAAAGGGATGAAGGGGAATGCCGAGGTCAAATCTCAGAAAGGGCTGCAAAACTTGGGCTAGAAGGGGAAGCGATTTTGGTAGAGTTTCTTTGTTCTCATTCTTGATGTTGTAAATGGGACCCCAAGACCTATTTTTATATGAGAAACCGATGGTTATTCGGTTTGGGGATGGGCTACAATGGGTCAAAATGGTTGGGAAACCCTCGATAGCCCGTAAACTCCACCGACCTCCTTGCAATTATATATTTTTCTCAACTTTTGGAGGTAAACGTGGGTTGTATAGTATGAAACTCATGTACTTACATGGGACTACTAGTATGCATCTAGCATGTGTACGCCGGAAGTAGTTCAGCAGGGAGTTTACATGCTCCAAAAATGTTTTTTTAAGAAGGATCCTTAGTAGTAATTTGGCAAATTGTGCAAGTGGAAATGCCAATGCCATGTATGCATAGGTAGAGAATTTTTGGACTATAACAAATGCCTCCTAATGTGTGAGTTCATAAGAGAAATTGATGGTCGAAATACATTATAATATATTTACCAGTGGGAAGACACGAAATCGAGTGATCCCAGGACCAAAGTTCAGGAGCGCGCCATCTGCAAAATAATAATAATCTCTATGAGGTGGGAATACCCATGCTCGGGATGAACTAATAATGGCTACCAATCAAGTACACTACATATTCATGTCATAGAAATTTCTATATATAAAGTGTAGCTGCGAGAAATACACAACAGATTTATATCTCAAAATCATTTGATGATATTTAAGTACAATATAATATGCATCTTCAAGAAGCATTGATGCTTGTGGCTGGAGATGAGGACTTCATAGCTCGAGCAACAAATTAAAGATCTTCAGCAAATCAGGTAGGAGTACAATAGGAGTGTAATACTCACTACTCTGAGGTCTTCGACATGCCATCACCATATGCTTGCTTTGCTTGGTTGTTGAGGACTAGTTGCAAGTATATTGCTTTGGGTCGAGTGCTCAATGATGGACTTCATCGAACGTCTGGACGAGGTAGGCCTTTTATCTTGTCTCGATAGAATATTTTTTTCTATAGCATACTTGAGAAGAGAGTTGATTTTTGTAGTCATTTCTATCTGTTGTGGTTTACCATAGCCTTAAAGAGATTTTCCTCATAAAAACAACCTTCTTATCGGCAAATGCTCCATGAACCAGGTCTGAATCCTCTTAATTCTGCTCCAAGTGCATCATTCCCATGTTTCCTCTCACAATCAATTGATATATTTGGGGAAAGGGAAGGGATTGTGTAAAGAAAAAGGGATGAAGGGGAATGTTGAGGCCAAATATTAGAAAGGGATGCAAAACTTAGGCAAGAAGGGGAAGGGATTTTGGCAGAGTTTCTTTGTTCTCATCCTTGATGTTCTAAATGGGACCCCAATACCTATTTTTATATGAGAAAAATATGGTTATTCAGTTTGGGGATGGGATACAATGAGTAAAATGGTTGGTAAACCCTCAGTAGCTCATAAAATATGTCGAATTCCTTGCAATTATATATATATTTGCAACTTTTGGAGGTAAATGCAGGTTGTATAGCATGTAGCTCGCGTATGTATGCGAGATGTCTAGTATGAAACTAGCATGTAAGCGGAACTAGTTTAGCAGACCACTTACATGTTCCAAAAACTGATTTTTTAAAGAAGGAGCCTCATCAGTAACTTGGAAAATTGTGTAAGTGGAAAGGCTAATGCCATGTATGCATAGGTAGGGAAATTTTGGACTATAACAAATGTCCCTTAATTTGTGAGGTCAAAAGAGCAAATGATGGCAGAAATTCATTACAATATCTTTACCAGTGGGAAGGAATGAAGTCGAGTGAGCCCAAGACTAGAGTTCGAGAGCACGCCATCTGCAAAATAATAATAATCTCTCTGAGGTGGGCATACCCTTGCTCAAGATGAACTAATCATGGTTTCCGATCAAGTACACTGCAGATCCATGTTATATAAATGTCTATATAAAGTGTAGTTGTGAGCAATACATAGCGGATCTATATATCAAAATAATTTGATGATATTTAAGTACAATATAATATACATCCTCAAGTAGCATTGACACATGTGGATGGATATGAGGACTTTGTAGCTCGATAAACAACTTCAAGATATTCAACAACTCAGGTAGGAGCATAATGGGAGTGTAAGACTCACTATTATGAGGTCTTTAACATGTCGCCGGGGAAATACTGGAGGATCATTGAGCATATAACTTCAGTGATTTTGAATCTGAACTTGATTGGACTCTCAGGATGGTCAACTCATGAAAGTTAAGAGAAAAATTTCATAATGGTCGACTCAGGTTGGATAAAACTTCCCTTAGACAAAAGAATGAAAAAATGATGAGACTCAGGAAACGTAATATTGACATAAGTATGTGATACAAGAGGCACCACACACTCTCCATATATTTGGAAGAGTAACCAAATGGAGGAGGACACAACTCCATGTAGAGAGAACAACTCCCTAAGGTCATACTAGATCCCAATGCTTGGAGAACAAACGGAAGGATGTGCTTTGTCCAAGGGTGACTATATTGGTTCCAAATAAAATAGAATGTATATCCCGTCCCCTCTTTTTGGAATATTTAATTTTTTTTTTCCTTTTCAAATTTTTACCGAGCTTGAAAAAGAATAAAAGAATGTTACGTTATAAAGGAGGAACGAGGGTCGCGAGCAAGAAAACTGGTTCCAAGTGCATGGAACATACTGATGCTCAGGGAAAGGATACATGTGTAAGATAAGGACACTTGGGGAAAATTCCCCCATGGGTCAAGTTGTCAGATCGAAAGGGAAAAAGTGGTGCAAGACTTGTGTACAAGGAATGCTTGTGAAGGTTCAGTTGAGAGCAACATGGAGCAGACATTAGGCCAAATATGCAAGGATGAGACACGCGATGTGATTAAGCATGACACAACAATATCCCTTCCATGTGAATTTTACGAGCCCAGAGAAGGTAAGCTCGATGTTTTTTTCACATTTTAGAGAGTCTGAAAAAACGCTAAAATAAGACTCCAGGGAGTTCCTTTTTCGCAACTAGTCTAATCGGTTCAAAAAAGGGTTAAAATTGTACCAAAAGGACATCTCTTCAAAACCATTTTAACGAGTGTGATTGAGACAAGATCACTCGACGATATTTTAAATTTGAAGGAGTCTGAAAAGAGCTTAACTATGGACTCACAACCTTTTTCTAGGTTTAGTCTCCTTAGCCTGAAAAAGTATAAAATATGACTTAGGATAACTCTCCTAGCAAGAAAAGTCTCCTGAGGCATACCTTTTACCTGGATAATCTATTGGCCAAAAAATGGTTTAATATTATGCCAAATAGATGTTCTTTCTGGACCAATTAACGAGTGTGAAAGGAACAAGGTCACTCAACAATACTTTCATATTTAGGGAGTCTGAAAAGAGCTTAACTATGGACTCTGTGAGGGTTCCTTTTTCATAAGTAATCTCCAAGGCCCGAAAACAAGATAAACCAAAACCAAGGAGAATGTTCCTTTTTCAAAAATTTAGTCCCCCAGGCCCAAAAAAGGGTTAAACTTACGCCTGAGAATACTCTCCTAGCGAACTGAAGTTCCTAGGCAATACCTTTATTCGTAAAATTAGTCATCTGGACCGAAGGGGTAAACTATCGCCAGATAGATGTGCCTTCAAATTTGAGTTTGGCGATTGTGAAGGGAAACACGATTGCTTGGCAATATTTTCATTTTTAGATTTTGAAAAGGGATTAAAGAAGACTCCAGGGGGGCATTTTTTCTCAAGTAATCCATACAATATTGAAAAGAATAAATAAAGTCTCGTTGGATGTTGCTTTCAAAATTTAAGCAAGATTTAAAGACAACAAACCATGCTCATTACGGAGTCTCGTGGGTAAGGCCAAGAATAACAACTAGAAAGAATAATGAGGCTTCAATGTGTAATCATGGTGGGACTAACAAGGATTCCCAAGCCTAAGAATAAAACTTGCAGCATGGACGTTGAAATGCAACAAAGGATCTACCTAGGACATCCATGTAGAGGTAGGCTTCACCACCTAATTATGACCCTTCTAAAGAAGCTGAGAAGGTTCTGTGTTGTATTTCAGTGGGATTGATCCTATGGAAAAGTGGAAAAGTCAACAATATGAAAAATCCGGGGAGTGAAAACCTAACCTATATGCAAAAAGTTGAAAAAATGACTCTAACCATGGGATGGTATAGGTGTAACCCATCTCAAGAAAAACACAAAACAGAAAGGACAAGATCATCAGAATGACCCAAAGATAACTCAAAAGATAAATCAAGTAGCTACCAAGTCATGAAAGGTAAAAAGGGGAACCAAATTAGGGCAAAAACGACCAAAAAAGTCTATAAATAGAGGTGGAAAACTCATTTTTATCATTGCAATTTGGAAAATAACAAAAAGGTCAAAAACCCCCTTCCTCAAAACATGAATTCAAGGAGCTATGATGGACGAAAAACCCTCACACTTGGACCAAGTATAAATCATCCCATCCTTTGTTTTAGTTCATTTATTTATGTTTAATTTTATGTTTTGGAGGCACGCGCCCTTGTAAAAGGGTCATGTCTATGTGTACATGGGTTTTCCACGCTCATTCTGTGTATGTGCACAGGAAAGGTAATACTTATCCCACATACATACGTGATTGTATTAAAGATAGCTCACGTACACCCTCTTTAAAGTTCAAAAAAGAAACACCTAAAGACTAAAACCTCTCCAATTTGTGTGTGACAGGATGTATGTTCACTGGATAGAAAGGGAACATGAGGATCTTGATGTTTTGGTTGAGGAGGATACCAGAGCCATTGTTATACTAAAAAAATGTGGCTTGTGGAAATTATTCTAGTGTTTTTTCATGAGGGCATAAACGAGGTTGCTCAATGCTTTGGTAGAGTATTGGCACCCTGATGCAGAGGCATTTATGATAGAGGGTCAATCATTGACCCCAACCACATAGGATATTTACTTCTTGACCGACCTCTCTAGGATAGGGGAACCGATCAATATGAGGACCTTTCCTCCAGGGTTGTATAACATTGAGGATTACATCAAGATGTACTGTGAGGCTGGTACCGAGAAAGTAGGTTCTCAGGTGTCGATTCACAAGATTACTAGCCTCCACCTTTGCATCGTATTACTCACGACTAGGCGGATCACAGGATCCACAACACTCCATTAGGCCTCTTGTGCACAGATTCATTTTTTAGTTCAATGTTTAGAGGATACTATATTTGACTGGAGTACTACCATGCTGACATGCATGAAGAAACAGCTTAAAAACTATCATAGACGGACAAACAAGAACTTCAGGTTTGGCACAATTTTATGTGATTTCTTCTTCTTCGATTATCTCGAGGGAGATAGTACAGGGACATATTACCTCCTTTCTGGCATTGTGCAGGTGGGAAGTTTTTCTACCTAGACATGTTATAGCAAGATTTTCCTCACCATTGCTATCTTGCACAGAGGGCCTTTTTCCATTTCCCTATGTAGACTTGTCATC
>CBVK0103724203.1:0-29571 GCA_900067695.1 Picea abies
AACTTTTGCATATGATCTCCATTTTAGGCGTATGATAGCTCGTTGGAAAGATATATCCGAGGCCTACAATGCTCAGGACAAAATAGCATCGTTAGATGCTATTTTGCGACAGAAACATACCCAAAAAAAACATCATTTAGGGCCTCAAAATGGCCCTAGAAGTTCAGGACCTGAAAAAACTGCTAAAAATAGTAAACTGTGCGAAAACTGAAAAAATGAAAGAAGAAATGGTGGGGGTCCAAGTGGAATAGGTGGGTGGACACCAATATCCACCTGGATCATTGGGAAAGAAGTGCCATATTTCAATCAAGTTACAGCTCCATATAACACTGCGCATCAGCAGTATAATATTGCGCAACAACCATACAATAACGTGCATCCACAGTACAATATGACACAACCGCAGTATAATACTGCACAGTACAATCAGGCACCTCAGTATAACGAGGACATCAAGCAGGCTATAGAGGAGGAGGACAAGCCAGAGGAGGTTTCAGACGAGGTAGAGAACCAGTCACATGTGACAATTGTCAACAACCGGGAGATTATGCAAGGGAATGTCCACTTCCACCAACAACTTGTATGTATTGTCACACATCGGACCATGATACAGAGGAATGTCTGACACAACTAGTAAATATTCAGGAAAAGAGGAACCAATACAACCATAATGTTCAGTGGATTTTGGCCGAGACAAGGGATGAAGGACAAAACATCAACATAGTTACCCGCGAAGGAGCTAAAATAGGCACCGATGCAGTTCAACAAGAACCAACGTCAAATCAATGGGTAAAGAAGAACATTGAACCAAGGAAGCAATACGAAACACAGAAGGAAAATGAGATCTTTAAAGAAGCCAGACAAGAATTTCAGAAGGAGGACATAGCGTCAACTTCAACTGCGCAGCATAACAAGGAAGCACCAGAGTACGAGATGTCGACATCATTGGATCATACCGATGAGATGCAACCCATGAGACAAGTAAGTACAATCAAGGGCTTTCTGCAATCATGTGTAAATGTATTAAGTGATCCATCATCTGTGAAAACATTGCAAAACATACTAGAAAAATGTAGCATTGAGACGGAAGGAAAACTAGAAACAAAGACAGTCAATCACCTACACACGAGAAGAAGAACCAGTAGGGAGTTCAGACTGAATGTTAACATCAGAGATTTTAATATGGGAGACGTTATACTAGATCTAGGATCTGAAGTCAATGTATTACCAAAGAATACATGGAAGTGCATGGGAGAGCCAACATTAGGATATTCACATGTTCAATTAAAATTGACAAACCAACACAGAGTCTTACCAATAGCTAGACTGAAAGGAGTGATAGTCGACCTAGATGAAGTGTGCACTAAAGCAGACTTTGAAGTCATTGAAATAGTAGACGACACAACACCTTACCCAATATTGCTTGGTCTAGATTGGGCGTTTGACAACCAGGCCATAATCAACTTGAAAACTAGGAAAATGACATTTGAGTTAGGAGAATACAAGGTCATTGCGCCATTAGATTTATCCGAAGGGGAGAGGTTTGTAGAACCTACTTCCTTAGACCTAGAGGAAATCGGCTAGTTGTACAGAACAATTACACACGATGAGGATTACGTAAATCCAACTACATATGGGGTACTTAGTTGGCGAGGAATTACTTCATGTGCGATAGATTCAAACACCGGTTTAGAAAACTGGCAGCAGAGGCTACACGAAGTCCCCATGAGAAGATGTAAAGAATAGACTACGCAGTAAGATGGGTAGGCACAAAAATCAGAGAACCACCCAGTTTCCACAGAATAAATGATTTGGAAACATTCTTGAAACAGTATGAAGATGCAGTGTTAGAGAACTAGAGACTGTTATCACTTGACTTAGCACTCAAGGCCACACCCACAAGATGGTGGGGTGCAAACAAAGAGGCAATCATCAATTGGTACCAATGTAAGAGGCTACTGCGCATAAGGTTTAGCGCAAAACAGAAAAACAACAAACAACAGAAGTATGATGGACAAGGGGCACCAGCGGAACACTTGGAGGCATGTAGAATGGTATGGAAAATGACACCCCCAGAGGAATGGCCTCATCACTTCATACACACTCTAAAGGGCACACTAGCGAACTAGTATACAGAACAAGAGTTGCACAAAGGAACTGCGACATGGAAGGAATTGCAACAGAGTTTTACAGTCACTTTCTCATTCGAGCACGAAAACCCCAACATAGATGACATGCTTAAATGGATTAGAGGAGTAATATTCATCAAAGAGCCAGAAATAGAATTGATCACAGAAGAAAAACAACAGAATAAACAAACAGTTACAGAACTATTTTCATGTTACCATGTACAGGAGGAAGCACCATATGAAGAGGATTTGCGTGATATTTAGATCGAAGAAGCAGAAGGCGAAAGAGAGGTGGAAGGCCCACCCATAGAATCAGAAGTCATTTCTGTGCCAATCAAAGTAAATAAAGTTAACATTGGGACAGCCGAGCATCCCAAAATGGCGAGCATTGGAGATTATTGGGATGAGCAAACGGTGGAAAGCATCACAGATTTGTTGCACGATTACAATGACTTGTTCCCTATAACACTTACAGTGATGAAGGGTATAGATGGAGAGTTAGGTGAAATGAAGATACCACTCAGACCTAAAGTGAGACCTATTAGACAACGACCCTACAGACTGAACCCAATATATAAACATAAATTCAAAGCTGAGATCGACAGGATGCTCGAAGCCAGCATCATAGAACCAGTTGAAGAGTCAGAATGAATAACCTGATGGTAGTATAGGACAAGAAATAAGGAGGGATCAGGATATGCGTCAACTTGAGGAAGTTAAATGATGCATGCCTACATGACCCATTCCCTACACCTTTCACAGACGAAGTGTTAGAGAATGTAGGAGAACATGAAGCTTACTCATTCACTGATGTATTCTCAGGCTACCATCAGATCAAGATAGCAGAGGAGAACAGATACAAGACCACGTTCGTGACAGAATTGGGATCATATCAGTACACAGTCATGTTGTTTGGACCGAATAATGCACCAACAATCTTTTCCAGAGTAGTCATTGCTGGGTTTAAGAAATTCATCCACCAGTTTCTCAAAGTATACCTTGATTATTGGACAGTCTATAGTTTATTGAAAAACCATGTAGAAGTACTACACTTAATGTTAGAAATATGCAGACAGTCTTTGATATCACTAAATATAAATAAATGCATATTTGGAACACCGTTCAGGATACTATTGGGCCATATAGTATGTAAACAAGGTTTGATATTAGATCCTGCAAAAATCGCAGTAATTGTTAACTTGCCAGCACAAAAAACAATCAGTCAGCTAAGAGCGACATTAGGACACACAGGATACTACAGGAAATTTATCAAAGGATATGCATAGATTACTGCACCAATGGAAAAGTTGTTAAGAAAGGATACAAAGTTTCATTGGAACGACAAGTGTCAACATGGTCTAGATATCCTGAAAGAAAATATGGTCACCGTGTCGATATTAGTATTTCCAAACTGCGAGAAGACATTCCATGTGCATGTAGATGCATCAACGATAGCACTTGGAGCTATCTTGGCGCAACCAGGAATGGGAGACTTGGATCACCCGATAGCATTCGCGAGTAGAAAGTTATCAGACTTCGAACATAACTATAACACGATTGAAAGAGTAGGCCTAACTATGGTCTACGCACTTCAAAAGTTTCGGCATTACTTATTGGGAAAACACTTTAAGATGTTCACAGATCACTCAGCCCTGAAATACCTAGTCAACAAGCCAGTGTTGGAGGGGAGAGTCTGTCGATGGTTACTACTGTTCCAAGAATTTGACTTTGAAGTAATAGTCAAGCCAGAAAAATTGAACGCGAGACCTGATCACCTATCAAGGGTCACAAATGGAGAAGAACCTACAAATTTAGAAGACAACTTTCCAGATGCACAGTTATTCTCAGTACAAATTGATGATGAATACTTCACAGATATAATTTAGTACTTGAGTACAGGTACTGCACCACAAGAATATAGCACCGTACAGAAGAAAAACCCGGTAGCTCGCTCTGCCGACTATCAACTAATTGCAGGACACCTATACAAAATGGTCGCAGATAGCATTTTGCAAAGATATGTGTTAGAGCATGAAAGACCCAGAGTTTTAGTAGAATCCCACGAGGGAATAGCAGGAGGGAACTATGCAGGTAAAGCTACCTCGCAGAAGGTATTGCACGCAGGACTTTGGTGTCCAACGATTCACAGAGATTCAAAGGAGTACTGTCAAACATGCGATGTTTTTCAAAGGGTAGGCAAACCCAACAGAAGGGACGATATTCCATTACGACCACAAGTAACATTACAGGAATTCAACAAGTGGGCAATAGACTTTGTGGGACCAATCAACCCACCAGTCAAAAGAACAGGAGCAAGGTACATTATCACCACGACGAAGTATCTAACAAGATGGGCAGAAGCCACATCAGTGAAGGATTGCAGCGCAGAAACAACAACGCACTTTCTATTTGAACAAGTCATTACTAGATTTGGGTGCCCAAGAGTTTTGATAAGTGACCAAGGCACACACTTCATAAAAAACACCATCAACGCTATGACTGAATAATTTGAAGTCCATCATCAGAAAAGCACACTGTATCATCCACAAGAAAATAGCACAGTGGAAGCATTCAACAAAATCTTGGAGAACGCACTGACAAAGATTTGAAACGTCAATAGGGACGACTGAGACCTAAAAGTACCAACAATATTATGGGCATATAGAACTACATGCAAAAATTTGACAGGGCACACACCATTTAAACTGGTTTACAACCAAGAAGCAGTGGTGCCATTAGAATTTTTAGTACCAAGCTTGCACGTAGCAGCCATCACACATATGGCAGAATGAGGTGCAATACATGAGAGACTGAATCAATTACTGACCATGGAGGAAGACCGAATCTTGGCAGGATTCCAACAACAAGTTTAGAAAGCAAGAGACAAAGCTTGGCACGATAGACACATCAAGAAGAACACGTTCAAGGAAGGAAATCTAGTACTGATGTATGACAACAAATCGTTACATCACCCAGGAAAGATCAGAATGCATTGGTTAATACCATACGAAGTAAAATCTGTCACAGATGGAGGAGTTGTATAGTTACGAGATTTATCAGGCGCAGAACTCAGAGCAATGATCAATGGGAGCCGATTGAAGTTGTACAAGGACAGTCAACCATCCATCGCGCAGTAATATATATATATATATATATAGTGAAAAAAAACCAAAAGGGAAAGAATCAAAGAGGGCGCAAGGCTCCATAGGTAGAAAGGCCACGCAAAGTTAGAAACACAAAATCGACGAGGAGAAAGACAACAGTCACATCCAAAGGGAAACAAGCGGGAAAAGAAGAGTCAGCAAAAGCAAGATGACATGATAGCACTAGGCGAAATTAAAGGATGACAAGGACCGATGGGATGCCACATTAATCACGTGAACAAAACACGACACAGCAAGAGTAATGAAAAGTACGAAATTGCCAAAGATGCATTGAACCGGTAATCAAGGTACATTAAACCCATAACCAAGGAAGCATCCTCGATAAGCTTCATGGGAAAGCCATACAACACACGGGCGAGGGAGCCAATAGTCTATTCACAAAGAGAGAATAGACAGAGAGAGACAGAGGCTAAATAACACAGAGAGAGTTCACAGAGACCACATAAACCGTTCGAGTCTAGCAGGCATTTGATAGTCACCGCCATGGCACTGCCAAAGCAGGCAGAAGTGAGCCAGGCCGTCAGGAAAACCAGAGTTCATACCAGGTCACGAGGACAGGCAGAAGAAGGTGAAAAACAACCACTGGAGATCGTCAATGTCGATGAAATCCCATCTCTAGACACAACACCAATAAAACCTACACCTATCCTGGAAGAAGTCCAACAACCATCACCGGAGGGAATAAGTCAGGAAATACCAGCGGAAGTACATGAGCCACAAAACCAGGGAACAAAAACCCTGAAGGACATGCAACCAGCGCATACAGAGGAAACTTTGAAATTCAATGGCACAACACCGAACCTGACAACAATAGTTGAGCTAGACGAGTCTCAAACGACCATCTCAGACCACCCAATTGGGGAGAAGGGTGAAGATGTCTCAGATTGGCCGGAATGGTATATGGAGGAGAAATTGGAAGCCGTTGGAACTTCAAGCCAGCCACCACATTGGAAGAAAGACAAGATACAGATACCAAGGTCACCTCGCAAGAAACCTGCAACAAAAAATGTTCTACTATGCATACCAGAGGGGGTACAGGTAGGACCAGAGCTATTGGGTCATATCAGGAAGTTCAAATACTCTGACCACGATGTAGCAGAAAAAGACAAGTTCCCGAAACTTGTGAAGAGGGTATTTTTACAGACCACGGGCACCAATCGGGTTGGAGAACTGATTGATCAACCATACCAGTGGGCAATTGGGCTGGAGAAAATGAGAATTTTAGGTCTATTGGACCTACCACATTTTGGCAGAGGCTAGTATGCAACAACGTGCGCCAAACAACTGCTAGAAATCACACATGGAGGGGATATATCACTAGACAAGCCCATCCCCATAGCCATTGAGCTTATTGCGAACATAACAGGGTTACCAATTCATGGAATGGATCCCACGTTGTTTTTGGATGACAAAACCAAGGAGAAAGCTCTAGAAGAAGAGATGAAGAAGAAGTACGACACCGACAGGGGGACAAGAGGAATCATCATCAAGAGGATCAATGATGCAGCCACATAATTGGGCGTGAAATTCTTAGCCTACAAGCTACTAAGAAAATGCCGCAGGGAGGAAGTCCTAGTTGGAGTTGTTGCAGGAAGCCGAGTGCGCAGAAGGCACCTCGATGAGTTGGGCATCATACCTCTTGAACTTGTTGCTGGATGACTACAAGGATGCACAGTATTTAGGAACAGATTTTCACTACTCATGGTTGATCACACTCATAGCCTTTATGGGCTGGAGGGAACCAAGGTACGTAACTTTTTGTACCAGACCCAAACCAAACTAGAGAAAGAGGTATTCACTGCTAAAGGTGACGACGAGCACTAATCACAAGAGGATGAATAGATTCATATTCAAAGGATACCTACACGACCTACAAGAAGCCATCTCCGCGATGTGGAGAATCACACCAAAAGTTGTCGCACGATATGCAGACATTGCCACTTTTTAGGCCACATGACACTCAATGTGGTTACAGGAAAGGAAGGATCCAGATAAACAATGGCTACAGATGCGCTACTGCATCATAGAGGGTGACATTGACATGGTCATCAACGAATGGGTCGATGAAGGGAGGATCCCAACCATTACCTAGGAAGTGTCAGAATGAACAACAGAAGCAAAGACAGAGCAGGGAGAAATGCAGCCTCTAGAAATCTAAGTGCCCAAGAGACCAAGAACAGACTAAGGCAAGACAACACAAACAGAAGAAGCACCAACGAAGACAAGGACCTAGAATGGAAAGAAGGATAAGACACAACCAACCAAGGAGCAGTAGCAACAGGCCGAGCCCACAAGTAGCAAATCCCAACCCACAAGCAATAGGGGCAAACAAGAGGCCAACCACACAGATATGAAGTATGTGCAAGAAATCAAAGGCACAACAAACACCGCTAGAATATATGATCACGGATGATGATGGGGAGATGATAGCTTGAATGGTCCAGGATTGTCTAGCCGAGGACCTCGACCATGCAACACGCCATATGGATAAGATCCAAGAGGAGTTAGCAAACATGTGACAACTCATCAAGTAGATCGGGGAAGGGACGACAACAAGCAGCAGGGGAATTGAACCATCGATACCACAGATAAAAGGAAGAGTGCAAGAATAAGAATGAGATTCAATCCAGGAAATACTGCAGCCACATGTAACATTCCACATCAACCCTAGTATGTTGCACATGGACGAAATTGTGGGGCAGACACCCTTGAAGGATTTAAGCCAAATCCAACTTCTGTTGACAAGGATACCATCAAGGGCGCTACACAGGTTGTAAGTGAGCGTAAACCACGAGGTACAGTCTCGCGCACATAGAGACTTAACCGAATTGCAGCAGGCAACAAAGAAGTGGGACATGCTGGAAATAGTATATGAGAAGGGGAAATATGAGACCTAGGAGTAAAGGGAGCGCATAAAAGGATTGGAGCAAAAAGTGGTAGGAACTTATGAGAATATTCCACAGGCCGGGCAGAGTGAGGAAATCACAACAACAGAAAAGATTGATCGGATTGCGTAGGAAATTGATCAATATTAGAAGGAGATTGAGAATCTCTGAGAGCATCTCATACCAACCACTCCACCAACAGTCAAAAAGCAAAGGAAACAGGAAGCAACAACACAGCTGCAAGAGATAGAGCAGCAGGCCAGCACAACAACAGACTTGTTTGACAAAGCAGCGCAACTATGGACTAAGTTAGAGGAGGATTAACATATCCAAAAGTGGGTTAAGGAAGAAGAGAGGATCAACATAGCGATCCAAGAACTCAAACAGAGGCAGAAGAAAATGCCAATTACGGACCGCATCAAGGGAACGCAGGAAATGAAGAAATTGCGAGCAGAGCTAACTACTGCACAAACACATAAATAGGAGAGGCAGGCTCAATTGGAACCATTGCAAGAGTGGGTAGCAGAAGTCCTGGAACAAGCAGAGGAAGCTAATACATAGATAGCACAGACCTAAGAATAATGTGCATTATTGATCAACGACGAAGTTACATTCCAGGTAGTGGACACAATCAAGGAGAAGACTACGCAGGCGCAAGCATAGGCAACAAAGCTCAAGGAAAAGTTCCAGACGATCACTAGGGAGGTCGAAGACACACACAAGGATTAGGTGGCTTGGGACGAGCCACATGCTAGTGTTGGGGGCCTGTTGGCAGCAAGCCGAAGTGGAAAGAAGGATGATCATGGGGAAAGAAAGCGTTCAGAGAGTGAAGCAACAATTGGAAGGAAACACAACACGCGTGCGTGCAAGAAAGCGCGCACAAGGAAAGCGACAGCTGGAAGGAAGAACAACATGTGCACGAGAGGAAGACCTAACGTCAGTAGGGTTAGGGTTTTGATAATATGTTGTAATGGCTGAAGAGACAAAAATGTATAAATACCAATACTGAGGTATTATAGAGGGGTCGCGGATTTTGTAGTTGTTTGATTTAGTTATGTTTCAGGTTTACATTTTGTTGTATGAATTATTTTATAAGCCATTGAGTTGGAGGAGACAAGAGAAGGTACATATTGAGGATTAGATCGCAGGCTGAGGAGCTTGGTGCGATCTAGTTCACCTCATATAGATCTTACCCATATGGGGGAGTTGTAAGCACATGACACTGTAGATGCAGAACTATCATAATAAACGAGCCAAGAGCCAAATATTTGTGGACGTAACCCAGGAGGGGGTGAACCACAGTAATATCTGTGTAATGTGATGAATGCATGCATATCTTTATCCTCTTTCCAGTAGTTATTTGTTGTGATTAATGAATGAATGAGTTATTATATTGCTTGTTTAAATGTTGTTGTGATATTGAGGGAATAAGCTATGATATTTACTACACAGTCGTGAATAATAGTATGTTTCATTTACCAGTTCTAATAATGGTACAATGGTCGAGTTCTCATATCTCATACTCAATCCTAGGCTATAAACAACTGAGTCTTCCAGCCACCCATTAAAGCTATATCGGGTGAGACTGTGCAACACATTCTGTGTGTTGCATTGCCTTCTAGTTCACCAGGAGGGACGATAGTTTTAGAGGCTTTGTTGGAAACTCGAAAGACATGAACCCTAGGTCAATACAAAATCATAAAGTATAGAATAAGAGTTAACCAACACCTAGTGTTGATCATGGCATTGCTTGTACTTGACATTGGACTTATGTAAAATATCTTGAACCTATTTGAAGATGTGTTGGATTTGCTCAATGAACTGGGTGGCTTTGTTAGCTGCAGTTGGAGCATGCAATGATTCTCCCTGGGTAGCCGCAAGGGGTAGTGTAACATCCATGGGACCCAATGGTTGAAATCCAAACCCTACCTGAAAGGGGTTGTGGCCGGTTGAGTTGTGATGAACATAGGGAAAACTCTCACCCCAGGTGCAAGGGTTCTTGGAATTGTACATGGGAAGGATGTGCAGGATCATTCGGTTGACGACCTTGGTTTGGCTATTCGTTTGGGGGTGGAAGGCAGTGGACTTGGTGAGCTTGGTTTCTAGCAGTGACCAGAGGCTCGACTAGAATGTCTTGAGGAACCAACTGTCCCGATCTGAGATAATGGTTTGTGGGATCCCAAAGTGTATCCACACTCGTTCAAAGAAAACATTGGTAGTGTCCTCTTCCATGATGCTCTTCTTGTAGGCGGACAAAATTGCCATCTTGGAAAAGCGATCAACAACCACAAAAACAAAGTCATTTCCCTGCATGGTGGAAGGGAGGTCCGACATGTAGTCCATTGAGATGGATTCTCAAGGCCTGTTAGGAGTAGGAAGAGGAGTGTACATGCCTTGTTTCTTGATGGTCAAATAGGCAATAGCGCAACCAATGCAGGACCGGATATACTTGTTGACATCCTGTTGAAGTTTCGGCCAATAGAAATGTCGTTGCAACACTACCACTGTCTTTTCCATGCCAAAGTGTCCTGACACCCCACTGTGGTGGGCTTGCCAAATTAGCTTCTCTCACTTTCTTGATGGAACGTAGAGATGGCCTAGATGGAACAACAACCCATCCTGAATATGGAAATTATTGACAGTTGTGTTGGCGCCCAATATCTGGTAGGTGTTGGCAAAGTCGGGATTCGTCTCATAGAGGTGGGGCCACCCGGAGGTCTCATGGCTACAAGAGTCTAGCATTGTGGTGAGTGCCACAACTGGAGGTCAGCTGAGGCAATCAACGAATTGGTTGGTACTTCATATTTTATACTTGATTTTGAGGTGGAACTGCTGCAAATATGTGGACCACTTATGATGGCGGTCATTCTGCAATTTACCTTGTGTCTGCAACGACTTATGAACATGTCCCATATTTCTTCTGCACCAACACAATTGGGCTTCCACAAGGTGATGCGTTGGGTCAGATGTGCCCCTTGTGGAGTAGTTCTTAGATCTGATTTTTTATCTCCTCATTTTCTAGTAGAGAGAGATGATAAACTAGCCCATTTGGTAGCGGTGTGTCGGGGGTCAGATCACTAGGATGCTTGACCTGAAAGTCCAGAGGTACTTCAATAGGTGATGTGAATATGTATTTGTATTCTTCCATGACCTTATCCACTTGTTTCTGTTGTGTGGAGAGGTCGGTTTCAGAGGCCATGGATGTGGTTGCAACCTTTTGCTCACTCTAAGAGTGAATCACGAAGAAGACAAACTCCCTGGTCTGAGAAATGACCTTTCTGCATTGCTTGGTAGAGATCAAAGAGATAACACTAGGTGGGACTACCTCGGGTATCCTGTACAATTTCCTCATCTTTGAATGGCTTGATGATCCAGATTTAGGAGAAAAACGAATTGATTACAGACTAAATACCATAAACACAGAGATAGGAAGAATAACAAAAATATTTAATGAACAATATCTTCTATTAAATATTGAAATAGGTTGAAACTGTAAAACTGCAGAACTGAAACTTTCTCGAATGGTGGTAGCTATCTCTGAGAAGAGATGTGGCTTCTATGCACATACGTCTGAGCAAAATGGATTACAATGAGGCTCCATAGGCCCTTTTCATATTACTGATGAATTCCAAAACCCTAGATATCCAAAAACCTAACCCTAGAAGGTGAAACACCAAAAGTCATGTGGGCCCTATGGGTAAGTTGGTGTAATTTGGTACCTCAACTTCCTAGGGTCATAAATTTTGCATAGTACCTTCGTTTTAGGCACGTGATATCTTGTTGGAAAGGTATTTCAAAGAGCTACACATTTTTTCATTAGACTCTGCCTCCATCTACAGTCTAACTATGGTGAGCCAAAAAAGCAATGTTTAGGGACCCAAAACAACCCTGAAAGTACATCAAGATGTGCTGACATGAAAACATACAAAATAGGCCAGTTGGATTAGGAGAGAGGCCACTTGTATCCACCTGGAGAATGTGTGAGGCTTCAGACAACACTAGAAGTGTATAACTCACATTATAAAGCAATACAGAAAGACATGTTAAACAAAAACGAACACAAGGAGCCAGTCAAAATAGGTGGGTGGCCACCAATATCCATCTGGATCAATATTCCCCCCTTACGAAGCAGTGGTCTCCATTGCATTGAGTTCCCCCATCGGGTGAGGAAACTTTTGCTGGATTTGGCCCCGGGTGAGCCACTTGCCTTGGTGTAGGAGTTGCCTTGCCTTAACAACCCGATAAAGTTGGATCTACTGATGGCGAGTGCCGTTGACCTATGTGTCCACTATCTGATCGGTGGATGCTTGTTCCATGCAGTCAGGGTTGAGTTATGTTGGCGTCAGTTGTTCAACAATCTCATAGGTGTCCAATAAGGGTGGACAATATGGCCATAGGAGGTCCACATTGAATACTGGATGCAAACCAAGGAAGGGTGGAGTGTTGAGCTCAAAATCATTGCTACCCACAACCTCGGTGATAGTGTAGGGCCCATAACGAAGTGGCTGAAGCTTTTGATGGGGACCGGTGAGACACTCCTTTTGCAAATGTAACCAGACTTTGTCGCCAACCTGAAAATGGTGTGGTACCTTATGTTTATCATGGCGTTGTTTGTACTTAGCATTTGATTTCTGAAAAATATCCTAGACCTATTGGCGGATGTGTTGAATCCGCTCAATGAATCTGGTGGCTTTGTCGACTGCAGACTAATCAGGGGAAGAGTCTGTCTATGCAGTGGCAAGAGAAAGTGCAATATCAATGGGTCCCAAGGGTTGGAATCCCAGACCCACCTGAAATGGGATATGGTTGGTGGAACTATGGAGAGCCCTATTGTAACTGTGTTGGACATATAGGAGACTCTCGTCCCATGTATGGGGATGCTTAGAATTGTACATGCATAGGATGTGCACAATCATCTGATTGACGACATCAGTTTGGCCATCAGTTTGGGGGTGGAATGAAGTGGATTTTGTAAGCTTGGTGTCCAACAAAGACCAGAGACTCGACCAAAAGGTGTTGAGGAACCTGTTGTCTTGGTCAGATATGATGGTATGTGGTATCCCAAAGTGAACCCAAATTCGTTCGAAGAAGAGCTTGGCAGTCTTGGCCACTATGACAGTCTTCTTATAGGCTGTGAGGTTGGCCATCTTCAATAACTGATCAACGACCACAAACACACAATCATTTTTGTGTTTGGTGGAAGGAAAACCAGACATGTAATCCATGGAGATGGACTCCCACGGCTTCTCAGGAATAGGTAGAGGGGTTTATAAGCCTTGCTTCTTGACGGTCAGCTTGGAAATGGTATAGGAAGTGAAAGATATGATATACTTGCTGACATCCAGTTGAAGTTTTGGCTAATAAAAATGTTTTTGAAGGATGACCATAGTTTTATCTATGACAAAATGTCCTGCCACTTGATTGTAGTGGGCTTCCCAAATCACCTTTGCACGCTCACTTGTAGGAACACAGAGATGGTCCAGGTGGCATAAGAGTCTGCCCTGAATGTGAAAATCAGTGACAGTGGCTCCTATACGCAAGAGATGATATGTGGTGGTGAAGTCTTGATCTTGCTGGTAAAGTTAGGGTCACTATGATGTTTCATGTCCACAGGAATGGAGCATAGTGGTAAGTGCATCCACGGGAGGCCGACTGAGGCAGTCAATGACATGATTGGAGATACTTGTCTTATAGTTTATTTTGATATGGAACTATTGCAGGTAGGTGGACCACTTCTGATGGTAGTCATTATGCAATTTCCCTTGTGTCTATGAATTGCAGAGGCTTGTGATCAGTGTCTATGATCATCTATGTCCCCAAAATGTAATGTTTCCATTGACGATAGGCTTGTACAATGGAATACATTTCCTTGTCGTAGGTAGGGTATTTACGGACAGTATCAGAGAGTGTCTCACTATGGTATGCCACCGAATGCCCGTGCTGAGTGAGAACTATGCCCACATCATAGTTAGATGCATCAGTCTCAATCTTGAATGGTTGTTGCAGATCGGGAAAGGAGAGTATTGGAGCTCAGCACAAATGATGTTTCAGATCTTCGTATTCTTGTTGTTGCTCCTTCCCCCACACAAACTTTTCTCTACCACCGCCCTTGGTCACCTGGCTGAGGGCCCAGGAAATATGGAAGAATCCCAACATGAACCGTCGATAAAAATTGGCGAGTCCTAAGAAGCTCTAAAGCTTGGTCAGTGTGGTCAGGCTAGCCAGTCACGGATAACTTGGATCTTAGCTGGATCAACATGTACCCCATATTCATCCACAATCTAGCCCAGGTATTATACCATGTTCATGCCAAAAGAGCATTTTTCCAAGTTGGCATAAAGCTTGTACCGTCACAGAGTGCTCAAAACCTGTTGAATATGCCGCATCTGCTCCTCCCACGTTTTGTTGAAGATGAGGATGTCATCCAAATATAATACCACAAAGGAGTTGGTGAAGGGTCTCAATACATCATCCATCAACCTCATGAAAGTGGTTGGTACATTTGTTAAGCCAAAGGGCATGACTAGCCATTCATAGAGACCTTCCTTAGACTTGAAGGTTGTCTTCCAAACATCCGTTGGTTTGATGGGAACCTGGTGGTAGCCAGACTTCAGGTCAATATTGTTGAAGAACTTTGCCCCCTTGAGTTGGTCAAGAAGTTCATCAATCCTGGGAATGGGATAGCGGTTCTTGACTATGGTTTTGTTTAAGGCTCTGTAATCAATGCAGATTCACCAAGTCTCGTCCTTCTTCTACACTAGTATAATCAGGCTTCCACAAGGGGAGGAGTTGGGTCTGATGTGCCCCTTTTGAAGAAGCTCTTGGGTCTGATGCCTAATTTCATCATTCTCCATCAATGAGCATCGATAGACTGGTCCATTAGGTAGAGGTGCGTTAGGGGTCATATATATTGGATGCTTGACTTGGCAGTGTGTTGGTACCCCTGTAGGTGAGACGAAGATGTCTTTGTATTCTTCCACGATCTCGTCCACTTGCTTTTGCTGAAAAGAGAGGTGTTGTGTACAGGCCATGGATGTGACTATGACCTTATGCTTACTATGAGCACGAATCACAAAGAAGAAGAACTTCTCGGTTTGTGAAATGACCTTACTTCATTTCTTAGCAAATATGAAAGAAACAACAGTAGGCGGTGCCACCTATAGGATCTTGTACAATTGTCTACCCAAAGTAATAATAACACTACGGGGTCTAGACTCATACACAACATGATGCTTCCAAAAATATGGTTGTCCTATAAGAACATCACAAACTTCAAGGGGATAAATATCACACAGTACTTCATCTTTGAAAGTCTTCATGTCGTAGGATAGACGACATTGTTGGCTGACACAGAGATCTCTTCCTTGACAAAGCTAGTCTGTGGTGTAGGGTTGTGGGTGCGGTGTCATTGGTAGGTTCAACCGCTTGATGACCTCTATTGAAATCAGGTTCTTCTGACTACCAATGTCACAATGAAGTGAATCAGAGCCCCCTTGACCCACATTTGTGAGTGAAAGAGGCGTTCCCCTTCCTCTGGTTCTTCTGGTTCGCTTGGTTAGACTTTGGTGGTAGCGACCGTGGCATTGGGTTCAACATTGATAATTTGCTTCCCTCCTTCAGGATTTGACTCGGAATCAGAATTGGCCTCTGACTCAGAAGTCTTCAGCTCGACCATGAGGGACTTCTTGGAGAGGCATTCGTCGATGTTGTGCCAAGGAATTTTATGGTACTCACACCATTTTCCCGTGTCCTTCTTCGTATTCTCATTTCCCTTCTTGTGTTGTGGCTTGGACGGATTGTCCTGAGGGAAACCATCATGACTTGGTCCCCTACTGTGTGGGTTGGGGTTTCCTTTGCCCTGCTTCAACTGTGAGGGGTTTGCAGATCCAAACTCTTGTCATTTTTGCTTAAATTTTTGCTCGATCTTGACAACGTATCTATAAGTTATGCCCAATGAGGCGATGTGCAGGAACTCCATTTATGTTTGAATGTATCTATGCAAACAATCGTGATATTTGAGCATCAAATAACGCTCAGAATCTTTGATACCCAATTTGGTGCAGAGGGTATGGAAAATATTGGTGAAGTCTGGTACTGTCTAGTCTCTTTCTTGACGTAGGGTGGTCCATCTGGTGTACTGATCCTCGTAGCTTCCAACAGGGTAGTATTGTTCTTTAATGGCATCCTGGAAGGAATCACATGTAGGGGCCACCACAAAAATTGCAGATTCCTGCACGACCCTTTGCTCAGAGTAGGTTTTCCACTAGTCTTTAACATGGGGAATGACCTTGAGGAGTGAAAAAGTGATCTTTTCTCGATCGGAAAAATTGTGGACCGAAAAATATCCTTCAAGCCGATTTAACCATTTATCTATAGCATCCGCATATATCAATCCTTCAAATAATGGAATATCAAAATTTACCTGTACCTTGAAGGAGGTTGCATGGCCGCCTGATGAGGATGCTTCTCTCATGGGCAATCGTCGAAGGATCCATGCGAAGCTGTCCATCATTTCATTCTTTTGTCACGCAAAGGCTTCATCGATCAACATTTTAATAGGATCTCATGCTCCATCGTCTTTCTTTTCATTTCCCATGGGTTGTTTTCGGGCTCAATGCAACCGATCTGGTAATGGATCGATTTGTTGGAGTCCCATTTTTTTGGACCCAAACCTTGTTGGGTACATGCACGAAGAAAAATAAATGAAGGACAGACCACTCTGATACCACTGATCTGGATTTAGGAGAGGAACAAGCTGATTATAGACTAAATACCATAAACACAGAGATAGGAAGAATAACACAAATATTTAGTGAACAATATCTTCTATTAAATAATGAAATAGGGTGAAATTGTAAAACTACAAAACTGAAACTTGCTTGAATGGTGGTAGCTATCTCTGAGAAGAGATGTGGCTGCTATGCTCATTTGTCTTAGCAGAATGGATTACAATGAGGTTCCATAGGCCCTTTTCATATTACTCATGAATGCCAAAACCCTAGACATCCAAAAACCTAACCCTAGAAGGTAAAACGCCAAAATTCATGTGGGTCATATGGGTAAGTTGGTGTAATTTGGTACCTCAACATTCTAGGGTCATAACTTTTGCATACGGCCTCAATTTTAGGCGCGTGATAGGTTGTTGGAAAGGTATTTAAGATAACTACACATTTTTTCATCAAACTCTAACTCTGTCTACACTCTGGCTGTGGCGAGCCAAAAAAACAATGTTTAGGGCCCCAAAATAGCCTTGAAAGTACAATAAGATGTGCTAACATGAAAACATACAAAATAGGCCAGTTGGATTAGGCGAGAAGCCACCCGTATACACCTGGAGAATCTGTGAGGCTTTAGACATCCCTAGAAGTGTAGAACTCACAATTATAAAGCAATACAAAAAGACGTGCTATAAAAAAATGGACACGAGGAGCCAGTTGGAATAGGTAGGTGGACACTAATATCCATCTGGATCACTTGATGCCATACGATAGGAGACACTGTTGGTTGACGTGAAGATCGCTCCCTTGATGGAGCCATCTGATGGTGTAGGGTTGTGGGTGCATCATAGTTGATAGGTCTAGCCGCTTGATGATATCTACTGAGATTAGGTTCTTCTGGTTACCACTATCAATGATGAAGTGTAGTGGAGTGTCTTTCACCCACATCTATGAATGAAATATGCGCTCACCTTCCTCTGTCTCATTAGGTTCACCGAGATAGATCTTGGTGGTAGCAATGGTAGCACTGTGTTATGCTTCAATGATCAATTCCCCTTCTTTCATTTTGACTCAGAGTTGGAACCTGCATCTGATTCAGAGGCGTTTACTTCAGTGTAACACCCTTGTTTCCCCCAGCTTGTAATTAATCATTAATCATGATCACCATGATATGGCATGGGAACAATGTAAATGTATTATTGTTTTAATTGCTAATAGATGACTTTGGGGTTGAAGTACTGGCCATGATATCACTAGAGGAAAGAATGGAAAAACTATAAGAGAGGGATCATTATGTCAAATGACCCAAAATTTCCCTTGTTGGTAATAATAAAACCCCTCTGAATCCCAAGGAGAGAAATATGTTAATGAAGGAAGGAATGGTGGTTGAATACTCAACCACCCCCATGAATGGAAGCATGGTCTGATTGAAGAATGTCATCCTGAAGTTCCACGGGGTCTGGAAGACCAGGCTGACCCAAGTTTCCTTCTGATAGAAGGAACAAGATGGTTCATGAACCATCCCGGGAAAAGGATATGTAGAAAATAGATACAAGAGAAGACACACCGAGAAGGAGGCACGTGTGTGAGGCTCTATAGAGATAAGGAGATACACCAGACAAGAACGCATGCATAGAGGGGAACATGAGACCTGGATATTCATAAGAAAAGAGGAAGGTTGCGAGCTTGATGATGGGAATGCATTTGATAAACCTCGCAGGGGTCTTGTGACAGAGAGAAGGGATCTAAGAAAAGGCATAGTTCCCTAGTGATATCATGGATTAGCATGGGGGTGGCTAGAGTGCTAAGAATGAATGCCTTTGAGCCTATGGTTGGGTGGAAAGGTGAACACCCATAGTCAGTTAGTTGGATACAATCCAAAATAGACAAGTATTTGCATACCATGTATATTTGAGTTGTAACTGTAAAATAAAGTTGAATATCTTGTGAATGTTTCAGGGATGCACATGTTTGCTTGATGGTTAGGTTGTGTTCCTTTACCTTTTGCTTGATTGTGTATTTGAGAAAGTAAGGAACCATATGGTTTGTACATGTAAAAGTTGTTATCGGACTAATCGGTAGGTGCAGACACTAACATATCTCCCTAGATCCACCTGGATCTAGAACAAAACAGGACAGGACACAACGCTTTCCCTAAGTTGTAATCATTGAATCTACTAATAGGGAGGAATAAGTGACATACCTTGATATCGCTTCCTTAGGTCTCTATTGCTCCTGCTTCGCTCCGGTGATCTCGTGAGGTCAAGTCCAAAAAAACACAAACCAACCAAAGTGAAGATAGAAAAATGTATTTGACGTCAACTTATGCATATGATCAAGGAATTACACAATAAAGTAAGAGTGACTTTATGGGAAAGGGACATGTCGTTGTATCATATTAATTGAAAGTAGAAGATACAGCCTGATCGCCTTGATGTCGCAAGCTTCCTTTCAGTGACTCTTGGTTCCAACACACACAATTTCTCTATACTTGCATGAAGAAGATCCAATTCCTCTTGATAGACCAACTAGAGCCTTCAAGCCTCTATCCAAGCAGGGTTCTTCACACAATTCTTTCGCCAATTCTTCATTCATTCTTGCTTAACCTTTTCCATGAGAAACCTTTCAATATATAGGAGAAGGAGAGATGGTTACATGGATGAGGATGATCCCATCAAATATGAGAAGTCAGTAAAATCACAACCATATGAATGCCAACTCATTTTCTAGAAGATTCCCTTCTAGAACCCTCGAGACCTCTTCTCTTTTCCAATCTTAAAAACAGGTTCGCACCCTGTGTATGGAGAAAACTGAGAGAAGTTCACACTCTAAATGAAGGTGGCCTACGAGAATGAGGGATTCTCGCACCCTAAGTCATATGCAGCCGAACTCACTTTGAAAATATGTTTTTGGAAGGAGACAAGATCCACTTTTCTCAGGCAAAAGTCCTTGTTGGGAGCCTGAATACACCATTGTTAACACATTGCCAGATCCTAAGGTTCAGAGAGTGGTGCTTCGACAATTTTGAGTCGTTGTTTTAACGGGAAGAGGAACTCTCGAAGTTCCAAATACTGAAGACCCGAAGCAACGAGAGTTGTGGATATATGGGTCCACCTGGCTAGAACCTGACTGTTAGATCTATGTTGCGGTCAGCTCAACACTGACCAACTTTGGGAACAAAGTGGAGTTTGCATAGTAAAAATCTTGAATGCCGAACTTTCAAAGTAACGATATTTGTGGATCTACGAATCTACATGGCTAGATCTCGACCATGAGATCTGAGGGATGTTAGAAGGCTATCATCTCGGAATGATGTGGACAATGACATAATCTAGGGTGACGTGGACCCACGATCAATGTGCCATGTGTCACTTGTATTTGGGTGTTTCACAGACCCTATAGGCCCATTAACATGTGATGCATGTCACCCACTGAAGGGGCCATGTGTCCTCTCTTCCTTGCCATGTGTCATCTCAGGAAATTACCTGTTTGGTTCGCGTGGTAGGAGATCTCGTAGTCCGATGACTTGGAACTCTAGAGAAAGTTAGACGAGATTCATTAAAGTGTGAAGGCTCCCTAAATCGCGAACCGTGGAGTCCATATCAGTCATCCATCATTAAGGATATGTGTCGCTAGATCTTGTAGTCCGAAGACTTAGCACTCCGGGAGGAAGCTGGAAACTACACGCCAAAACTCATGAATGTCGAAGTTACGAATTAACGAGAACCATCGATCTGGAGGGACTTCAGGACCACTTGTGACCATTGGATCTATTCCATGGTCAATTCAGCTTTGACCTACTATGGGAGTAAGGAGAGGATCACACCATGAAACCGTTGAACGTCGAAGTTGCAAATCGACGGAGGCTTTAGATTTTGAGGTCTAAATGGACGCGTTTTGAGTGTGAGACCGAAGATATGGAGTGTAGTGTTGAGGATAAGTTGAAAGGGATGAAGGCCAGAGCTACGTGGCAGTGTTTCATGAGTTTGGAACTCTGGGGGACTTGAGACAATAGAAAATATTCTCCAAAAGGGCTGAAGGCTGGAGATACGTGGCAACATTTTGGAAATATGAGAGTTTGGGACTCTAGAGGATTTGTGTACAGAAAGGAAAAAAATGCGTTCATCGTCGAAGTGTCAAACATCGAACTCCCCTGTAGCTTATGTTTCAAACAAAGATCAAAACCCGTTGTTGGATTGGAAGGTGGATGAAATACCACCATGGATGTAAGAGCTTGAGGAGGGTACGAATGTGAGGGATCCACGTGGATGTCATGTGACCCTCAACCAATGAATTCCCAAAGAACTTCAGAAGGGAAAAATGTTCAATCTAGAGCTCAGATTTGAGCATTGTAATGGTGACTAGAAAGCTCTTGACGAGCCTAAGAGGATGGATACCTCAAGAATAGGATTCTAGACGATGGAGGAAAGCAAAATTTTGATGCCCCATCCCTTAAACAGGTACTTGAGGGTTTTGGTGTGTTAGAAATTGATATCAGAGCATGGTAACAACACTTGCCCTGCTTGGGCTCGCGAAAGAGTCAAGCGATATTTTTCTTTCTTATAAAACTTCAAGGGAGGGGGCACCCTACCCTACCCTATCTAACAGAGCATGATTCAAACCCATGCCTGGATGGGCCAAGGAATAGTCATAAGACTAGTTTACCAAGGCTAAGATGAGCATATTGAGAATATTACTGCAGTATTGAAATTATCTGCATAAGTTCCTTGAGAAAAAGGATGCAGATTAAAATTTAGTTGGGATTTCACCTAACAAGATTGAATCATGATAGGTTGTGGTAAAAGAAGACTATCATTTATTTTGGGAGATGATAACCAGTCATGCAAAGTGGGACATGTTGATGGACATTAATAATAAAACTTGGATGCACATGGAAAAACATTGAACATGAAAATTAGGAATGTTATAACCTATGGTGGGATGTAAGGTATGGTCTAGTAATGGAGCTTTTGATGAGAATGACCTTATGTCAACAGGGGTTGACAACAAGAATGAAATGTTGGTAATGTTGCAGCCTATTGCCTTGATAAGATAGGAATGTAAGGATTAATGAGAGATCGATGCAAGGTCTGATTAAGAAGGTGTCAAAACACCTTTGAATGACCGATGGATCGTGTAGACATCCTAAGGTGGATGATAGCCACATGAATATAGCTTGGTAATACTCATACGACTATAAGGGGGAGTTTAGGAAAATATTCCCTTGTAGGGATCTGTTGACGAAGAATAAATTGAGGCATGAATAACAGACTAGAAGTAGTTATATTACTTCCTCAAGTGATACAATAACTATCTATCTGAATTATGAATTACGGAAGGTTTTCACAATAAAAAGGGAAAAAGTGACCCTTGTTGATTATTTCCATATAGAGAGGGAAACATTAGTATGAATTATGACTGTGAGAGTAGTCATATGATTTACTATAATCCGTCACTGAAGAACACTAATAGAAATACTTTGATGTGAATGGATTGAAAGGATCTGTAGCAATAATAATTATTGCTTTAATGAAGGATTAATACCTTGTATATGTGTATAATCCCTCATGATCGGAGGAATCAGTCTGATGACTATTCTCTGAAAAGGGAACGGATGTACAACTCTTGAGTTTCGAAGGGAACTGAGAAATGAATTTTGTTTCTGGATACCAGAATTGTTGGGCAGTGTTTTCTAACCAATCTAATAAATGGAGTTGTAGAAATATGGAGTGATTCAGTGAAAAATCATAGCAGTCTCCCTTGCTTGGTGGATAGGAAACCAATATTCCAGAAATCTTGTGGGGGGAGGAGAGTGACCTCCATCCCTGAATGTTGTTGAACAGAAGGAAGAATTCTAGGTGTAATGGTTAAGATTGATTTTGATCTAGAGATACTCAAGAGTTATGAACTAGAATACTTAGTAAGTAAGCTACAACAAATGTTAGATCTGGGAGTTCCTGAGGAGGATTGTAGGATAAACATTTGATTAACTCATGATTTTCAGATCTCAGTAAGGGAAAATCAATGGTGGGGAGCCATTGCGGGATCAAAGGGTCGAGTTAATGATCACACAGGTTACAGTTCTGCAATGCCCAAAGATCGTTGATCGTCACTCGAAAACAAATCGACGGATCACATTGATCCATCTGCCAATGTGCATATTCCATTGCGGAACTCGATGACGAGTTTAAACATCGTGCTAGTAGATACTCTGCCATCCTTCCTAGCCATCTATCTTCGTGATTGATTTAATCACAACCGTCGATTAACACTAAAGGAGTTGAGTCAAGGTCATAGCTCTCGGTCATACGAAGGGAGGATAGAGGTCCTTCGAGCTACTTGAGGAGGACAGGGTTTAACGCTCCGTGTTAAGATATGGTCGCGAGAATGGTTATATGTAGAGAAAGGCCATAATATAAAGGAAAGAGCATATTGATCCCTAGCACCCCTATTTCAGGGTTTACAATGCAATGAAAACATAAGATTTCATAAAAGGGATTTAGGACGGGAGGTCCTATGTCAGGGAGACAGATAATAATACCAACTAGATATGAATGATATTAAAAGTGGAGGTGATGCACCTATATAAATATATGCATATAAAAGGTGCAACATGAATTCCCTGATAAGTGGAATGTGAGGTAAGAATTTCACTTGCCAAGGTTTAATGAATACCATGGATGCATGGTTGACTCCATTCTAAAGAGTCATGAAAGATTTCGTCTTTAATGATAGCTTGAGGGGAATGTGTTCCTTTCTCTCAGGAAAAACCAATATAAATAGATGAAAGAGTAAGGGAGAAAGGATGCTCTATTTTTATAATAAAAGATGACATGATTATGCCTTTGAAGAGCGCATGAGAACAATTGTGAACAATCATGAGTTAAATGGTTTCAATGAAAAGATGTGTGTGAGCTGCAAAAGGTACCTAGGATAGCTACACAGAGGATTATGATCATGCATATGGTTAAATACATCATATATATCAGTTAAAAAAACTAGGATAGGTGTGGATAAAGAAGTTGGATGCATAACAAAGATGCATGCCTATATTCCTTATGGAATATTTGATAAACAACTAAATCTAAATCGAGGTTGAGACTATCACAGGTAGTGAAGGATGTGCAATAAGGAAGTTGCATGTTGAAGGAAGTTCCATGTGGAGGAACTGTATGAAGACTCTGTCAGGAGAACAGAGTCACAACCTTAATGACCGTTGAGAATTAAGCAGTGGGATACAAGCCTATATGTGTGTGTGTGTGTGTGTAATGTCCCCAACCACCAACAGGTTGGGAAACATCACTCGTAAACATACTTTTCACTCTGATACCAATTTGTGACATCCCCAACCACCAACAGGCCGGGCAACATCACTCGTAAACATAATTTTTTCTCTGATACCAATTTGTGACGGCCCCAACCTTAATATACTAGGTTATGCCACATAGAGATACTTGCGGAAACATCATACACATCCATATAAACATAGAAATTAAAATTATCATCTACCTATATATAAACATATACAAACGACATATTCTAATAATACATAGATTAATGCGGAAATAACAGTAAGCATACACATACAACATATACAATATATCCAGGCATTACTCATCAATTATATCACATGTACAATTACACAACATGTAAATGAACATAGAAGTGGCACTTATATTTTAATAGAAGACCACCAACTGCGTGCAGAACTTCCATGAACCTCACATCCAGAGAACACGCTACTCCTCACTCTCAGTAGTGGGTCACCCCTGAGCTGGGACTAAACTCCACTCGAAAAGTGATTCCTAGGCTAAGAAAGGTCGACAAGGAAGTCGCACAGTTCAACAGGAAGGAATTCCCCCAAGGAGCCACTTACACCCACAACTCACAGACTCTCATTCCCCACATGCATGTTCCACCCCAGGAGTGTACACCTTCACTGTCACACAGTCCATCGACTGCTACACCTCCCTTTTGAGGGCTTCAACAACATTATGGATTAGGAATTCTCAGAGCTTTGTAGCTGCTATTGGACTTCTTCCAGGAGAGCTCACTTCCTCAACACACTCTCTCACCTGGACAAAGTTGCTCACAGGCTTGACAACTTGCTTCTTCTATCCAACTCCTAAGTCCAAAGGGTAACCACAACAACAAAATCGAGTATCAGAGCGAAAAGTATGTTTACGAGTGATGTTGCCTGACCTGTTGGTGGTTGGGGACGTCACAAATCAAGTAACCACAGCAGCAAAATCGGGTATCAGAGTGAAAATTTTGTTTACGAGTGATGTTGTCCAGCCTATTGGTGGTTGGGGACATTACAAATTGGTATTAGATTGAAAATTATGTTTACGAGTGATGTTTCCCAGCCTGTTGGTGGTTGGGAACGTCACAAATTGGTATCAGAGCCATGGTTTCAACACTAAGCCTGGATGGGCCAGGAAAGTGGAAGTTGAAAAAAAGGTTTCGGAAAGGAATTGTTGTCGAAATTGACAAAATTGAAGTTCAGAGCCCAGTTTTCGACACTGAGCCTGAATTGGGTCGTATAAGTGGTTATGGAATAAAAATCTAAGAGCAAATTGTTGTCGAGAGGGACAAAATTTGAATTTCAGAGCATCCCAGAGTGTCAAGAGAACACCTTCGTTGTGTTTGGAAGCTCGGGAAGTATAGCGGTTCAAGAAATATAGCAGAGAAAAGAGACTGCATTAACAGTGGGTTTGGAACCTCAAGGTTTGAAGTTGGACCGTAATATCTGCACAAGGAAAAGGCCAACATTTTCTAGCCGTCAGATCTAGAAAAAGGTGCATGAGAGTTAAACTCCAAATTCCTTAGGACTTCATAACTTCGGCGAAGTTTATGAGTTAGAGAGCCAAAGGGGTCGAAGTGTCGAAGCTCTGAAGTCCCGGAATGGATCTACACCATAGATCTGGGGAGAAGTGCTTGACCATTGGATCGACCAAAGACAGATCATAACCATTAGATCAAGCCAAGAGAAAGAGGTAAGGCGTGGCGGTGAAAAACAGATCTCATCCATCATATCTGTGCACAAGTGATTGTGATCCATAAATCCCACAACAATTTGGGAGTTTGACGTTCGAGAGAAACAAAGTATGCTAGTGAGAAAACTCTTGAAGCCTGAAGTCCAGAAGTCCGGAGTTAATTTGGATTGTTCATAAAAAAGGGGAACGTGTCGACAGATCAATGCATTCGAGAGTTCGATGTTCGGGAGAAACAAATTATGCTAAGGAGAAAACTCCCGAAGTCCCAAAGTATGGAGTTGATCTAGATCTTCCATCAAAAGGGATGTGTGTCAGAAGATCAACTTGTTCCAGAGTTTGGCATTCGGGAGAATTGGAGTGTGCTAGTGTGAAAAGTATCGAAGCCCGAAGTCCCGAAGCCAAAGAAAAAAAGTGGCGTGGCATGATGACATCATCGGTGGTGATGTGGACCCTTCCTAGGAATTCCATGTGCCACCACCTTAATTGTTGACAGTTGTACCATGTGGAGCCCGGAAAGTAAAGAAGTTTGGGAATTCGACGTTCGAGAGAATTGGAGTGTGCAAATGTAAAATGTTCCGAAGACCGAAGTCCCGAAGTGGTGTGGCCTACTGACATCACCAATGATGATGAGGACACATGGGATGTGTGCCATGTGTTAGTGAGTTAAGAACCTTTGGAAGATAGAAGCTCCAGTTAGAACGTGACATGTGTCACCTATCATATTGGACCACATGTTTGCTTCTAGTATTTCTCCATGTGGCACTCTTCTTGAGCATGGTTACTGGGGCCCTTGATGGTCACAAGGGACGCATGGCATCATATCCCAAGGTCTGGAGACTTGACACTCTGAAAAAAATGGTTCGTGATGGAATGGGAGGAAGAAATCCTCGAAACTCCGTAGCATCGAAGTAACGTAACGTGATGACGTCTCCAGGGTGACGTGGAAGTATTTGGATATTCGCAGTTTGAGAGTTTTGGGGTGTGCAGATGTGAAATCCTCCAAAGTCCTGGACCCCTAAGCTCCAAAGTCCCGAAGACCGGAGAGTCGGAGTTAATATCGATCGTTAATCGGGAAATGACACTTGGAAACATATGCAACAATCTGGAGACTTGGCACTCTAGAAAGATTGAGACTATGGACAGTTCGGAAACCCCGAAGCCCGGATTTCTGTAGTAAATATACGTCGTTGGATGTTGGGAAGCCAAGGACCATTGATCCACCCAACTTAGCGAGTTTGCTAAGGTGGAACTCTAGGAGATTTGTTTTGATGTGCTTTGGAAATCGTCGAAGCCCAGAGTCCCATAGTTCTTGTCCACCATAGATTTGAATAGAGAATGTGGATCGTAGATCCACTGTCCTTCGTGAATTTGCCAGTTCAATGTTCTGTGATGTTTGTGATGTGCGGAAAGGGAAACCTCCAAAGTTCTGGAGCCCCAAGGTCTCGAAGCACCAGATAAGCACCTATTAGACTAGCGCTTGGTCATAGTCGATGGTCACATGATATTGGGGGCCAAAGGAAGAGGGCTAGTGCCCATAAATTGTTTTTAAGAAAATAGAAGGGCTTAGAAATAGATCCCGTGGGGTCCATGATTGAACATACCTGCATCGAAAGAAGTAAAGAAGGTATGTAAACCTGAAGAGAGGATCTAACAAGGATCCAAGAGCCAATTCGACTCTATGAAATAAAAACAGTTGTACAAAGATCGCCTTCTAGAAAGCACTATTGTGCAAATAGTTGTAACTTTCTGCTCAGGATTATGAATTGAGAAAGGAGGAAATCATTGGAAAGGTATTGGAAAGAGGATTCCAGGTATTCAGCCATCTGCGATACATGATAATGCATGAACCATAATTTCATATGGAGATGCAAAGAATGGGAATAAGGAAGGAAGGTTTTATGGAATATGAAAGAGTTTGGAGATAAGATGTGACATCTCCAAGGATCAGTCCCACAGTTGGAGATAGCACCTCCATTATTGTTATCATTATGCACAGTGGAAGCATTCCACGAAGGTCATCAAATATGGCATGACATAAGTTGAATATGCATGCCGTAAGGCTAAATCAAATTGCTTCAAGAAATAAGTTGGTGTTAACTAACCAAGGTTACTCAGAGAACATGATTGGAATTATAATCCGTTCATGCAGGAGCTGGATCAGAGGACTCCAATTCATAATGGAATGTTGAAAATTAATATTAGATTTATTTTTGGTTGCAAATATGCAAGGTACACAAGGAAGGACTCCTAGATGGAGTCAATTCCATGAACATCCTAAGATAATGGAAGAAGAATTCATGAGGTAGATATCAAGTCAAGGATAATTTAAAAGTGAAATTATTTCTAAAGAGAAAACAAAAAGTAACCAGGAAGAAAATGGTTTTATGCATGGGTTTGAATACAGAGGAGATGGTGTTTGAAAATAATACATATTAAGTGACATAGAGCCATTAATGGCAACCAAGAGGTTGTAGGTATCACTTGAAGATGTGATGGTAAGGTAAAAGAAGTACTTTCAGTTAATTTCATGCATATAGAAAATGAGGCATATGTGCATCCTTACAGTATGCTAGAGATTGGCTAGGAAAGACAAGTTTGAGGCTAGTTGGCAAAGAGAAGAGAAGAATACAAGAAAACCTCAAGTACTAAAGTATGCAGTCGGGAAAGGGTTGAAGGAGTTCAGTTCCAAAGAGTAAATAGATATTGAAGATCCAAAGTCTATAAAATAGCATGTTTGGAATTATAATTCATCCAAATATGAGTTAGGATAGTAGGATCTAGGGAATAAATGAAATTTAAAGGTTAATATCAGTTGGGTATTGGATGTAAATGAAAAGGGCAGCCAAGGGTGATTGGCTAGAAAGTGCTTATGACATAAATAATCACGTACAGTGGCTACAATGAGAGCACAAGAAGATTCAGGAATCCAGGAAGAATTAAAGACTTTTGGGATCAACAAGGAGAAGTTTTATAGGGAGCAAGAAATTGCTGCAATTTTTGTGGCAGCAAGTATGTTATGTCTTGTTGGATAGCTAAAGAAAAAAAATGCTTGCATGTTTGCAAAGTGTTGTTGATGATGATGTTGTTGCATATGGAAGGAAGCAACAGAAAGCTAAAGTGTTGGTTATAAGTCTGATAAAAGAAGCATGAAAGCTTCTATTGTCATCGTCTAATCAGGTAACATCAAATTTGTTTAATGGAAACAATGCAGGTAAGTATTCCATTTTGAAATTATGTTACATAATTGCCAAAGGGAAATTCAAGTAAGAATTTTCCCCGATTGATTTTTTATGATACATAGGATAGTATTATTTGAATGTATTAACATGAATAAGATACCACTAGATGTGGTAAAGGCTAGAGGCATGTCATAGTTATCAAATCTTTTTAATTGTTGAATGCACACACTGGCATAGTAGAATGTCTTGTTAATTTGGTTATGAGGTAATAACCAAAGAGATAAAAGATAAGAACTTGTTATAGGAATGAATGCCGGTAATGCTAGTCATGTATGAGACCAGGACAGGGTTGGATACAAAAAAATATGGATATGGGAAAGTTATGAACCACACAGGTACTGAAAACTTCCTACCTTTAAATAAAACTTGGACTGTAACATTTTTGCTAACATTAATGAACACCACAGAATTATATTCTTGGTGTAGGTGAGATCGGAAGAG